>MJUU01030281.1:95975-136834 GCA_002080025.1 Modiolus philippinarum
GATGAATAATTAAAAATAAGGTCTCTTGTAGGTTTTTTGTAAGTATATGAAATAATGGGTGGTTCCATATTATCAAAATAAGGAGGAATAAGTTTGATAATTTTTGAGTCTCTAAATATACTAGATACATCAATAAGATCGATTCCTTTGTTGATATACGGTAAATTAAGGAAATATCTTTTATGGTCTTCAGATTTATCAATTTAGGAAACAATTTGTGGTAGCAAAATGCGCTGATTATTCCAGCAGCTTCATACATTGGACTGTAATATGGTATGGTATTGCATTTTTCCAATAAAGTATTTAATTTAACAAAAGGAATTGAACATAATTTACAAAGCAAATTATGTCTGCCATTATTTTTAAAGATAGTAACAAGGTCAGAAATTGAAACTGAAGTTCTGTGGTATTTTCGTTTATTACGATTGATACGTTTACCGTGGGATCGTTTATTACGAAATTTTTTTGAAACAATATCCATAATATTGATGGAAGAAGTTCTTGATATGTTACCTAGGCCCATAATATTATCATTTAAACCGAGAGGATACGCCGTTTGCAACTTCTTTATCCAAGACAGTTCACTTTTCAAATTGTCTATGTGACTGTCCGTCCTTCTTTACAACAATTTCTAATGGTTGAACCTATATAAATTTGATGTTATGTTTATGTTTATTTAGATGTTGATAAATTAAACTTCGGAATTTTTTGTATCTACGGAAACGATAGAGATGTTGTTGTGTCCGTTTATAAAGATGCTGACCGGTTTCCCCTACGTATTGAATACCACAATTAGGTTTTGTTCACGTAATCAAATAAATAATATTATTAGTTTTTCAATTTATGTCAGTTTCAAAATAGGTCTCTTCAAATTTGGAAAAGTTAAAATCTGCATGAATGTTTTCAAGAATATCTTCGTGGTACACAGCTTTGTGCTTACCTATTTATTTACGCTTTGAAATTTTGATAGTTTGGAATTTTGTTCTGGTCTGAAAACGGATTCGATATTGTTTTGGCACCCATTTATTTCATGTCTTGAGTAAAACTACTGAGTAATTGAATTGTCGAATGCACTTGTTTTCTACTAACTGGTATCTTTTTACTTCCACATTACAAAACAACTGTGACATGTTTTTATATCATCTCTAGGAAACAGACACAACAGATACAACCAGTTATTGTTTTGAACTAATTCAAAAACGTCAAACCTTCTTGGATGAATACCCATTAATATTTGTTCTACTTTTAGCATTTGCATTTTTCAAATTTCAAAACCGGGTTGTTCCGTCAATAATATATAAATTCGGTTGAAAAAAGAAATATTTCTTGTGTTTCAACCCAAATTACTTTATTTTTGCTAAACTAACTTGCTTCTGTTGCAGATTCCCACGGGAGTTTAGACCGAGGTAAGTTTAAGAATTTATGGAATCACATACTGAAATTTTGCAGAAAATACCATTTGATTAAAAAAGATATGGCTTTAATACCTATAAAAATGGGTTGGTTTAAGTGCATCTTACGGAATATTATTTGTTGTTGTGATTTTGATTATAATCTGTGATTAGAGGTGCTTTTGTGGAATTCTGAATTGAATAATTGCTCAATTATTTGTGTAATTTTAAGTTGTATCTAATTAATATTTAAAAACTACCTTAAATATTTCAACTCTCATTTATATAAGCAGGATACTTTTAATCCGAATTCAAACCATAGAAACTTGAATTATAGTTCTCATTTGATTTTTAAAATACTTATATATGCATTTAAAACTTAAAATAATTGAAACGTAATTGTTCATTGACGGGCACTACTTTTCTGAAATGCGTATTTATACTTAGTGTACATCTTGTATTTTGATTTCTAAGTCATCCAATGAGAGCTATAGGTAGTTCCTTACCTAATTGTTATTTTTTGCCGCCCACTGAAATCTGTGCCTTTGATTTATACTCAAAGTTTAGTTCTCACTAGGTTTTGATAATTTGTTTTGAATGGTCGTTTTTTCAGCTCCAAAATATTGCTTCTACTTTGTCATTCATAAGAATCTCCAAGTTTCGTATTTCTTTCGTTTCGATATTCTCTTGTTGATCTGTACTTGGTTTTGGTCTTATTCCTATGAAAAACCAATTTGGTGTTATTTTACAGCATATACACCTGACCATGAATATTTGTATGAATATGAAGCACAATTGGCCACTGGCATGCCAGAGGGTAGCAAGTTATATTCTGGACTAAAAATTAAATCAGATGTAATATTCCAGTTTAAGACGGTTTCCAGGGTAACAATGAAGGTGAGTTCAGTTAAGAATTTATAAACGTGTATACTTATAAAAAGGATTTAAATATTGAGATTTTTATATTTTAATTAATTAAGTGTGCAAAATACAAACATTGTTTGATGATTCACGTTTCTGTGAAATACTGTAAAAAGATTTGATAATTTCAAAATTTTATTGAGAATTTAGTTGATTCAGCAAACTATTTTATTCAAATAGTGTGACCTTAACCATAAACAATTCCTGGTATTCCTTTTGTTTGTTGGACAGGTTTACATTGTATATTATTATTTAAATTTGTGTAATAGTAAACTCAGTGCAGAGACTATTTTAGCGTTTCAATCAGTTATTTGTGCATATACCTAAACGTAAAAAATAGATATATTGGTTTGAACTGGACTTAATGCCATGACAAAGTGACATATACAATTGTACATTTACTGTAATATATTTAAAATGTTTTTACAGATGGACAAAATCCATTTGTACAAACTGAATGACGTCGTCGAAGGTGAAGACCCGACAAGAGAACAGTTATCAGTGTATACAGAATTGTCTGAAACAGAAGCCGAGTGGATGATAGAGTGGCTTACCAAACCAATTACTTTCAAGTATGTATCACACTTCCGTGCAAAACAATAATGACTTACGAAACCAGTTACAAAAAGTGTAAAACACCATTGTAATCCTCGCCTATCACATTGAATTTGAGTGCTGCCTAGCTATGTTATGTTTCGCGCGCAATCATTTGTCAGAGGTAAGGTTACAACACCGATGAAAAAGGGATCAGCAACATTAAGTCCGACATCATTATAAAGGATTTTAAATAAATCTCATATTTTGGATATTGAACAGTATCAAAATCAGTGACACTTAAATTGATGAAATAAATTGCTGTAAATCAAATCTAATTATTCAAATAAGATTATAAAGCACACAGAAATATTTTTCAACTTAAGTTTTAAACATTTGAGAAATTCAATCAGTTCCCTTGAACAAAATTTCGCTTTTACATTTTTTAATAATTTCATAATATTGAATAACAAATAACAAAATACTGATAATTTATCTTCAGTATATGCGCATTTCGGCAACTTATGTCTCATCAGTGCAGACCAAACTTTGGAAGTCCATTAACCGAAAACTTGTAAAAGCTGATAGAGAACAAATATCCAAAAGGATCTATATAGAAAAGCCAAACTTCAGCTAAGGACAGAGCTATGCATGAGGGAGATACTCCTAAGTTTTAAACAAAATTTTGTAAAATTTATATATTGCAAGTTTCAATAAAGTCAGTTTTCGGGTCAGCACAGAAGTACTGACTACTGAATTGGTGAATACCCTCGCAGGCTAACAGTCCAACAGTAGTGGCATCGGCCCAGTGGTAATCAATAACAAAGTACCGAAGTTACTGTTAATTTACTTTCTGCAAATGCAAATTTCGACAACTTATGTCTCATCAGTGCAGATCGAACCCAAGCAGTTTTGAAGTCCATTAACCGAAAACTTGTAAAAGCTGATAGAGAACAAATAACCAAATGGGTCTAAATAGAAAAGCCAAAATTCAGCTAAGGACAAAGCTATGCATAAGAGAAATACTCCTTAGTTTTGAAAAAAAAATGCAAAATTTAGATATTGCAAGTTTCAATAAGGTCGGTTTTCGGGTCAGCACAGAAGTACTGACTACTGGGTTGGTGAATACCCCCGGGGACTAACAGTCCACCAGCAGTGGCATCGACCCAATAGTAATAAATAACAAAATACCGAAGTTACTGTTAATTTATCTTCTGCATATGCATATTTCGACACCTTATGTCTCATCAGTGCAGACCAAACCCAAACCATTTTGGTGTCCATAAACCGAAAACTTGTAAAAGCTGGTAGAGAACAAATAACCAAAAATATCTAAGCAGAAAAGTAAAAATTCAGCTAAGGACAGGGCTATGCACGAGGGAGATACCCCTTTACTTTTAAACAAAATTTTGTAAAATTTACATATTGCAAGTTTCAATCAAGTCGGTTTTCGAGTAAGCAGAGAAGTACTGACTACTGGGTTGGTGAATACCCTGAGGGACTAACAGTCAACCAGCAGTGGCATCGGCTAATTGGTAATAAATGAATACCGAAATTACTGTTCATTTATCTTCTGCATATGCGCATTTCGAGAAATTATGTCTCATCTGTGCACATCAAACCCAAAACATTTTGAAGTCCATTAACTGAAAAATTGTAAAAGCTGATAGAGAACAAATAACCAAAAGTATCTAATTAGAAAGCCAAAATTCAGCTAAGGACAGAGCCATGCATGAGGGAGATACTCCTTAGTTTTAAACAAACGTTTGTTAAATTTAGATAAAAGTCGGTTTACGGGTCAGAACAGAAGTACTGACTACTAGGTTGGTGCGATTGAAGCGATAGATAGTATTTTAATAACTTATAATTTTTTTTAAACAACCTTCCTTCGTCAGTCAATGCTAGTTTACAGGTCCGAGGTAAAAGATCATTTGAAACTGATCGTTTTAGTTTAAGCGGTAAAATAAGAATAATGTTTTTGGTTTACAGATACATTAAAGGTCATATTACAGAGGTCAAGTCTGAAAGTGACGAAGAATTCTGGTCCCTGAATGTAAAACGAGGAGTTTTGAGTATTCTTGAAATGAATTTTGAAGAAAGGCGTTCTTTAGACAGCAGGGACCGATTAGTGCAAATCAGTCGCGATAGATCTACTCCAACAGAATTCTACACTGTTATGGAGGTAATCAATGCTTATATTTTTCGATCTTTTCTATAAGATATGCTTGCCATTTTATTTATTTTTTTTAAACTGGTTTAAAGATATATCAAGATATTTCGGTGAAATTGTATTATGTGGGTACTAAGCTTTGTGGAAATTATGAAGTGATTACTAAGTACATAAGCAGTTTACTTGAAAGATATGTACAATACAATGCATCCCGAAAAAAATAACAACATAAGTAAGTAAGAATAATCGAAGACGAATCATTTTTGTACTTGTAATTAAATATATATCTGCATTCACCTAAAGATTAAGTATAGGGTTGTTTTTCACATTAATTTATCTTACTTTAGATACTGCTAGAAGTTGTATAATCATCCAGAACAATAATTTTAAATTTTCTAAATCTTTAAGCCAAGTGTTGTTGGAGACTGTGAAACAACATACAAATGGCAAAGCAATGTTCCAAACGAAGATGAAACATATATGTATTTGACTAAAGTGAGGAATTATATGAGGTGCCTTGATCGTCCTGTGTATACACGATCTATTTTCCATGCCATGAGATGTGCTGAGTGTGAGAAGGACAGGGTAAGTAATTGTATATAGGAAATAACTACTATTTATTAAGAATCAACAGCGCAATGGAAGCCAAAAGACACAAATTAGAAGACTGTTGAACAATTGTATACACCTGGAGCTAACATTGCTTTGCAAAATAAAAAAAAAAAACTAGAACTATGGAATTGGAAATATTGATATAACTTATACGTTACTACGTTATCTACCTGATTTCATTTTAAATGACATACCATTATTTTTTCACATTGGTAAATTTAATGGTATAAAAAGAAATGTTTTGATAAATTAATATGAATATTGATGAATAAGAAAGACTTGAAGTATTGTTAAACTGGTATCCAAATGGTTGCCTTCTGCTTGAATCTTTTTTTTGGGGGGGAATATATTTTGTAAAACTGGATAAAACTTTAAGAGTGACACACTAAAGAGCAGCTTGAGCCAACCACTTTGGTTTTACAATAACATTGAAATAAATAAAAAAAAAATGTTTTATTCAGAAATGGTGTGAGAAAAGTGTATTTTTTAAATTGCATTGTAAATGCTAATTATCTCTCTTTAAGTTTTTGATTAGTTCAAACAAAAATTCAACGAACACTGCTCTTTTCTTGAATTCTATAGAATCATTCGTTTAATTCCAATAGATTGGACGTATATGATTAAAAACTAAATAAACTGACAAAGATAGAAATGAAATGCTCAATTAAATCAAAGTAATCCGGAAGGTGTTGATTTATCAATTGTCAGTTTCTTTGTACATTTTTTGCAGAAGAACCTTTACAAACTGAAAGTAAAAGGGAAGTATGCCTTAGTAGATGCCTTGGGTTATGATTTTAATCATCGAACATAATTAATTGGTTCAATTGCAGTTGAAGCATTGCCACAAACACTTTTCTATTTAAGTGTTAATAAACCTGATAATAGTCAGTGAAGAGCCAAAGGAACATATTGTGCACCTTTTTTGAATCCTGAAAAAATATTTGGTGACCTGCAACATTGTACAAATATTTGGATTTCATTGATTCTTGTTTCAGTCCAAAAGGTATCAGATTTCCAACAATGAAAGGGGTAATGCTCGGATGTGACTCTAAAAAATCTTACTTCAAGATGAAGAACAACAATAAAAGCGTTGTTCCATTGCTGTGTTTTACCATGTATTTGTAGAGATTTTGTCTCATTTGCATTTACTCCATATCCCTTCATTGTTAATTACATGTTGATAACATTTTTATCAATTGTAAATTTGTTCATATTAATATTTAAACAAATGAATGAAAAACCACCATTAAAATAGTGTTTTAAACAATTAGAAAAGAAATTAATATAGATAAAATGTATAGTTCTTTGATCTGATCTGAAAAGAGGGGAAATACAATTTAGAAATGGAGAATATTGTTTCTGCTGTACGCATTTCGGGAATAAATTACATAATTATATCATTTACAATTTATTTAAGTATATAGCACACTTTTGCTCCTGACTGCAACATGGTGTTGGGATACAGTAAAGCCGAGTGGTGTACTTTTCGTACTTGCGTTAGTCCATTCATCCACCTTATATGCACGAAAGCGAATTACTTTCTCATTAGATTTGAAGTATATTTATACAGTGGCTTTAACTTAATAATGGATCAATTGAGTTTAAGGATGTGAATTTATTAGTTTTGTAAAAATTACACCTTTAATTGCCATAATGGCATTTTGAACGCTCTAGCATATTTATTTCTTATCATACTTCGATTATTTTATTGCAGTAGCATGACTACTTTTTCCGATGTAAAATCCGATTTCAATGATGGACCCTTCTTGAATTTTTGGAGGAGTTTTGTCCCTATGTATCAGAGAAAATTGACAAAATATTCTTATACAAGTTAATTATGGTGGAAAAGCTTTCTCTAATTCTAATGCTGTTGTCGTCAATTTCATTGTCAGAAGATCAAAATGTTCACCAACATTTGGATAAATTGATCTTGCGATTTCATTGGATATTAAAAGGGTCACTAACCTTTCTTCAAATAGAAAATAAAACTTAAATAAATTTATTACGAGTATAAATCAATGTGAAAATTATTTACTCAAAGCGTAAACTGTTTATTTATCTTGAATCACCTAGGATCGATTTGCTTTTGTTGATTTCCATGCAATGTAAATTTCATATCCGATAACGTCACAGTATAAAGTGTAGAGGCCCTCAACGGGGAAGAAACTAAAACACATGAAAACGTCGTAAAGTTTTGAATTAGAGAAATAAAATCAATCATTGGCAAGTCCTTGATTATCACAGTTCTTCTGTCTCAAAGGTTAAACATAAAAAACTAATCCTTTCGACAGTAGAACTATGATAATCAACGACTTAAAAGGATAGATACTACGATCCCACTTGACCAGTGATTTCATTTAAGTGATATGTAAATACTAATTCATTTCAAAACAAAATATGAAGTACATGGCATCTCCCATTTACTTTTTATTACAATTTGGTTTAATGACGTACATGCATATAATTTTAAACAGATAGAGCCATTCAAATCTGGATCCCAAGTCCGATACGTGATGAAAGGAGACTCCAGACGATTTATTATCCAGAGTGCTATTGCCGAGAGCCAACATGTTTTTACACCGTACTCAAATGAGGGAGGACACGTGGCCACATGGATCAAGTAAGTAACAATGAAAAGACCTACAAATCGTTTAAGGGTAGTCTATTGTATTTTCTTTTAAATTCAGCATGGCCTTCTGTATAAAATGGTTTTCTATACAGAAATATAGAATAAACCAATTTATTACATCAACGAACAAACAGTACTATAGTTTCTTATGTAAGAGGAACGTGAATCTATCAAAATAAAACCCAAAAATTACATGTCACATATCAATGTTAATAATGGTATGTTACCCAAAACTTTAAGTCATCCCTCCAGCAATTTTACGGTCGAAATCACCATCTTGTGGACCGCCATGTGATATCTGTTCCCCAGATGACAACAGAACTTTCCCTCTAATGCTTAATTTATGTTTACTCTACCGGATTTGACATGTTCAACACGACAGGTGTCTTATAAGAAGCAGGAGATGCTTACTCTACCGGTGCATCTGATCTCACTCATTTTTTATTGGGTCCATGTTGTTCATCTTTGAGTGTGTGTGTCTTCATTTTTCTTTTCTGTGCCGTACTCATGTTGTGTCTCTGTTTTTTGTTATTTTTGTTTTTTTGTTTTTTGTTTTTTTTGTTTTGTTTCCGATGTTGCCATTGTCCTTGGATTATTTGTTTTGGATTGGGCGGTTTGGTTCTCACTTACCTTAAGCTAATTCTTAGGACAAATAGTGTAAAAATTTTACAACAGTTCCAACAAATTGTTTTTGTAAAATAAAACTGCTTGAATCTTCTTTGTTATCCAATTACCCAAAGACCTGAACAGCCAAATTTAAAAGTTGCATAATAGGTTTCTCTATTTTGTCAGAGAAATTAATTCCGTTATTTTATAACTTTCCTATGTAGATTGTAGCATGTAATGTGATTTTCAGTTCTATTATCCATTTTTTGTCATTCCGCTTGCTGAATAGACTCCACCACATACATACATATATCGAAAAAGACAAAACAAATCATTTGAGCGTGTAATTCAGCTTCGGAGATATATCTAAATTCGAATGATTACTTATATCCTAGTACATCAAATAAACACCAGTGCATCTGACAATGCATTGTCCCGAAATATATTTTGATTTAAAATTTAAGTTAAAAACATCCACAAAATGTCAGCAATATTTTAAACTAAATACTGTATTTTAAACAATAAAGCATGCACAATTACTGAATCACAAGTATATTGGATGTATACTTTTAGCAATAAATTTACGACCAGTCCATACTAGTAATTGCGTCAAATTTTAATTTCATCTGTAAAAATACTGCTTTGCAATGCTGCATTTATAATCTGATTATTACGAAGTGGAAGGAATTCAAAGCGTTTTAAAAATTTTGTTTAATACTTATGAGTTATGTTATGTAAATGAACATTGTCTCTCTTATGCAAAGCTGTCCAAAGAAGAGTTTATTTTCAATTCAGATCCTTTTGGTCATTTAATACTGAAATTTTATTATTCTTTACGATTTGATCTTTATACTTGAGCATTTTACTCTTAGCCTTCCTTTTTCGACAAGTCCATATTCAATATTTCGTCCAATTTTTAATTTCAGTTGTATAGAAGTAACATGGATTTGAATAGGTTTGTCTTCAGGTTAAAATGACATTTACCCGACAGATCTCTCACAACCTCATTCTTACTGAGTATTACATTTCACTGTAGGTGGCAATTGCTGTTGAGTTGCTACTGGACACTGTCGCAATGGATTGGGAAGTTTAAACCAATCATTTCTTTTGGAATGTACCAAGTCATGACCACTGTGGTCTATAATTTTCGGATTAATGTCCTTTTGCCTTTTATACTTTGGCTCTTGACAATTCTGTTCAATTATTTTGTTATAAGCCCCATTTCGTAAAAAAAATGCTTTGTAATGCTGCATCTGGTCATTACGGAGCAGAGGAATAAAAAAAAGTTTTTGAAAATTTTGTTTAAAACTTATAAGTACCTACCTCGTGCACAGCTGTCCTTAGTCGATTTTGTTTCCATTTAGTCCTATTGGTTATTTGTTTATACATCTTCCGGTTTATTGTTTTCTGAATGTTTTATTTGATCAGCACTATTGAGGCAAAATTTGTCGAAATGAATGACCATTAGCAGAAATTAGATTTACAGTATCTTCGGTATTTACTTATCAAATAGGACATGCTCTTTATTTTTCTTAGATATGGTGTACTTGTACATGAGATAATATCTCATGTGTACACTTTGTTCAATTACTATTATCTAAATTTATGTAAATTCTAAAACCAAAGGATTAACTCCCACCATCGTAGTTTTGTCCTTAGCTATATTTGATATTACTGATTATTCGGATTTCGTTTGGTTTTCATTTTTTGAAATGATGGATTTCCTTTGTTTGGGTTCTAGTGCTGCTGATGAGGAATAAATTTCCGAAATGGCCATACAGCTCATTAAAATTATTGCAGTTGGCGTTAACATATGTGTTATGGTCTCATGTTCATTTACTCCATATCCTTTCGTAAAATGCTAAGTATACTCATGTTCTGTGAGATGATTTATGTATTCAACACTGTTTATTTGTTTCATTTATAAATGTATTCAGTACTTTGCAAATCATCTTATAACTTCAATACAGGAAGGAGTTTTGTTGTTCTCTTATCATTGAGCAAATTTATGCCGATCAACAATGAAAGTTATGTATACTTTATTTCAGCCAAACATTTGTTCTGGTAAATCAGGAAAGCATTAAAAGGGCAATTCCTGGACCACGAAGTCCAAAAGTTCGTAGTAAAGGTCTTCAGGCTGATGTCCAGGACGAGAAAGAACCATGGAAGCCCTTGACAGCACCACCAGCCCTCAACAGAGATCCTGCACCAAAACGAACACCTGATGAAACCAAACAAGTAGTAAGTATTTTATTATTCACAATACTTAAAGCTCACTTGGGACAATAAGGTAAACAATAGTAACCTGGGTCAATAAAATGATATTTTTATATTTAGTTTATTGCCTACTATGCATTCAGCGATTACTCATTGTAAGAAGCCTTATTATGACTTAAAGATAATTACAACACTAAAACTTCATTGTCTATGCATTGCATGGCGTCTAGTTTCTCTATTTTTCATTTTATTATTGTCTGTGGATTGTTCTTATTAAGGAAGCAAAGTGACAGCTTTGTTCTATTAAACAGATCATGAAGATTGTCGAATTAGTTTACGTAACTTCCAAGGAAACTGTTACAGAAAGAACAACGTCGTTGACATTTTCCTTAGTAGACATGCTTAGACAAGCCGATACTGAGACTTTACGAGCAGTTTGGGATCAGTATGATGTAAGAGTTGAGCCTCGTGTTAAAGATGGTAGATACCACAAATACAACAAAAGGTAATTCTAGTCAAGTGAAAAATATATATTACAAATTCCTGGAACTGTTTGGTAGTTTTATACGTGATACCAAGGCAATAAAAAAATAATAAATAGACTCTATGCTTAGCGCGTACTTTTCCTCAGTAAGGAATGTTTTGCAGATGTAATAAGACCGGTATTAAGATATCCATATTTTCAACACTAGTAAAATAGTCATATCATGAGAGTTCATATTGAGCATTTCAAGCTAGGCACTTCCAGTACATCCGGCATTGTCTCTTAAAAATGTCTTAACTGGAAAAACTATGAAAATAAATCTTTTCTTTTTAACAACATTTTCTTCAGTGCTGTTAGCTATATAAAGTTGTTCTGTGTCTTCCCGGTTCTTTAATATTTAAAGTAATCTGCAAAAGGAATTATAATATAAGATAAGATAAGATACATTTATTCCAATCAAGGTCCTTCAAGGGACAATTACAAATGTAACCTTCATAATTCAGACACAACAATACAACGAAATTAAAGTAACAACAAGTTAATATATATAAATTTTTTATATATGTATGCCTGTAACCCAGACGAAGGAGATGGTAAGATTTTTTCTAATTTGTAAATACATACAAACGCATCATAAATAACAATAATATAAATATCAAGAAGTTGTAAATCTACAAAAGACACCAAGGGACGGTGCTCAAGGATATGTGTGTTGCTTTATAAGAGCAACCACATTCCTCCTCGTGTCTAATGTAGAAAGACCACTAGTTAAAAAAACAAATTATCATATGTACGTGACCATTTTAATATTGGCAGTGGTCTCATACCTTGGCTCACTTTACCCCCTTGTCTGTAATTTGGTCTAATATAGTAATGTTTAATGATGCAATGGCCAACTTAGACATTGTCTTCTCTCTTTTTAACACGCAAAAATCTCTGCACATTGAAATAAGTCTAACAACAAGTTTTTTTATTAGAAAATCGGGGAGTATTTTTGAAGTGAGCATTTTATTTCCTTTTCGACTGCCTAAGTGCATGGACGTGAACATAGCTTATAGATCAAAGGAAAAGTGGGTATAGGGTAAACGTGGACAAGCTTCTAGGTTTGTATTGTCAAACAAGGGTATTTGTCGTGGAAATAAAAAAAGGGGTTGGACTTAAGCAGAGAAACTTAAAGACATATCCTACTATTCAAATTCCAATATGATATCTTCTTGATATTACTTTTATACTATATTACAGATAAAATCTTTAAATCTAGCTAAAAAAAATTGGGGATCACCGACCTAGTTTTAGAGCTATGACGTCATATATGATTTTGCTTTACTGCACAAATGTTTGGTTTGCTTTTATCCCATTTTAATCTTCAATGTTATACGAAACATCCATCGATATAGTAGATTATTTCAATGGTGTAACTCTTTTTTTAATCTGATGAACAATAAATGACGTCCCTAGTAAATAATGGGTGATTGCTAATACCAATGAATAGTATGAACATCCTACCACCACATATTGATCAATTTTATACTTGCAAATCTCTTAACACCTGACGCCTTTCAAATATGGATTTCTTTGCTGAATGTCAAGTGGAAAGTGTAGAATCAAAATTGTAAATTATTGCAGTTGTAATTAAAGAGAACAAGAAATAAATACCCTTACAGCATGGACGACGCTTGAGGAAAAAGATCAGCTATGCGTGTAACAACAATGACTTTTAATTTCTTACAGGAAAGTTCTTTTGGATCTCATGCCAATGACGGGTACTCCAGCAGCTGTGGAGTTTTTAACAGATTACATAAAGAAAGCGAAAATTAATCCAGAAGAAGCGGCAGAAACACTTCAAACTTTGACAATTACCTCGTATGCTGACATTAATATAGCGAAATTTATATTGGTAAGATTTGCCCTTTCAAGTCTCTTATAATAAAAATAGCAAACCCTGTATGTGTAAATGTGTGAAAAAATACTTTTATATACATGTATAACAGTTATTCACAATTATGGCGTCGATCATGACTTTCATAATCTGTTAAATACAAAAAGTACCATAACGATATTTATTTCACATAATTCCTGAAGAAATTACCTGCACTTGTTGACATGAATTCTGTAAGAAATGATTAGCTTCTCCTACTATGCATGCATCACCTGTAATACTGGACAGAACATGTTTGTTGCGACGACTTAATATTGCATAAGTCAATGTTAGCAAGTCAGTCGGTAGACCTTTTTATTTTACTGGCCAACCAACTCATGGTGTCGACCATAGCACAATGCCAGTGTCAAATGATCTTCCTCATATCCTTGAAGAATAGAAAAAGAAGGGAAACGGGGAATGTGTCAAAGAGACAACGACCCAAAGAGGAGAAATAACAACTCAAAGCCACCATAAGATATTCAATGAACGGTGAGAAAACCCCACACCCAACGGCAGGTCGGAGTCGGCCCTAAATAAAAAGTAATCAAGTTCAGCGAAATAAACGTCATCCTAGACTCCTATAGACATAAAGTAAACTTAACTAGAAAAAAGACAAGACACACAAAGGCTTAATAAATTTCCTCACTTAGGACAGGCGCAAACCTGCTGCGGCGGGGTTAAACTAGTTTTATTGGGCCCAAACCTTCCCCCTATTGCCAATGTGATAAATCAAAAAACAATCGTAACAACAGTAAAATTCAGTTGGCAACATGACTGAGTCAATTGTGAAAAATGAAACTGAAAGAACTAAATATACGGACATGAACATGAAATCACAAGAGACTACTAGCAGTTAACTGACATGCCAGCTTCAGACCCATCACCAACTGACAAGGTAAGTTATATACCCTCAATATACAGCTTCCACCAAGATCCTTTCCTGTGAGGAGTTTAGCATAATGATTTCATGCATATACCGGAATACATAACCCGTGTCCATGCAATACAGAGTTTAGAAATTTAGAATTTGTTTAGTTAAATGCAAAGACCCTATCAAAAAATCAATGTTAATACCAAAGAAGGCCATACGTAATGACTTGACGACCATACCGAAATTATAACCCTTATGAATTAGCCGATTTAAAGGTTTTATAAGTCTGTTAGGCGAGTTTAAGTATTTTTACTCTTATGTAAAACATTACTCTTATGTAAAAGTAGATATCTGGTTAGAATAAACGTCTGAAGTAAGAATTGGGTGTATATGTTTGCTTTCGGTATTATTAATTTTTTTTATTAAACAATCTTTACAAATGGCGTTTACAATTAAAACAATGTAATTGGAGGCCTTTTATGCAAGAGCATATTTATCACGTAGCTTGGTGAAGACTCAAATACTGACTGGTTATTGAAGTTGTTAAGACCTTTGTTACTCATTTAAACCGTAGTTTTTCTCGCTTACTTTTGGAGAATTTCTGGATGATTAAACGTACAGCATTAATCCGTTCAGATGAATTTAAACGTCATATCCTTGAAGAAGTAGATGTCTGGCCACTGTGTCTGGCAAAGAATAAACTGATTCAATTGACTCACATTCAGCCTATCTTAAAAAGCAAATCTCTTGAAAAATATTGAATGAATAGAACATGATAAAAGAACCACTTATATCAGTGAAATCTTTTACCATGGTACTGTTTGAGGATTAGAGAAATAATACTTACCATGGATTTTTAATTGGTTATGCCTTAGGATTAGAAAATGATTTTAACCTATTAGCTTTCAAACAATTTTTTTTAAAAAAAATATGTTCCTCACTAACCGTATGACAGCCGGACATGCTTAGCCTCCTTGAGCACCTGCTGGCATTCTAGTTTTTTTATGAGGGTTCACATTGTAAGTGCTTTGGTTTTGAATGTTGCGTTTTCACCCCTGCACTTTGTAGCTGTCTAATTTCATTGAAGTTCTGTGCTTTAGTTATAGCCAAGTCTCTGGACTTGTTTTTTGTAATTGTCAATCCTTTGTTACTTTGGTATTCTACCGCCGCTATGTCACCAATTAAATTAAATAATAAAAAAGTTCAGAGTTCAATATAAAGCGTTCAAACATAATTACTTGTTTTTGTTTTAAAAAACTGTATTTGAGGAATTAAAATTTTTCGTAAAACCTATTTGCTCTTTGCTTAAGTGATTTTAGGATGAAGAACAACAATGAAAGCCGTGTATCTATAGGATTTTATCCCATGTTGATTTACTCCATATCCCTTTATTTGTCTATTTTGTCTCTCATTTAATCCTATTTGGTTTTAATTTTTGTTAGTAATACAATATTTCTTATGGGGCTGTCAAAACTTAATGCAGAAATTTCATAAGACTAAATCTGTCATTCCCTGTCACTAGTTATTGCAAATACTGATACATGGTTCATCTATTTGGAATTCATTTTTTTACAAACATTTTATTTATTAGTTTATTCTGTTAGCCTGATTTGTGGTTCGTTTAGTGCTGGGGTGATCATGATCAAAAGTTAGCTGTCATTTATTAGTATTTCCGGTTCTCAATTCTTTTGTAAGCTTTGAATACAGTTTGAATCAATAAATTCAATAAATTAAATACTACATCAAGAAGAAGAGTAAGCTGTGAATATTTGTAATTACCACACAGAAGCATTAAGGCAGGTGCTTGTTGACAGTCCAAATTTAATGTCACCTTTAACTTAAAGAAAATTTTTCTAAAAGCCTCATTAGTCGAACCAATTTTAGTAGAATTGCTGGATTGTGGAAATGAAATAACAATCATATGTGCTACATAGACACTTTCACAAAGAATACCTAATAGGAAAAAGAAAGGGGAACGGGGAATGTGTCAAAGAAACAATGACCCAAAGGGTAGTGACAACAACTCAAAGCCATCATAAGATCCTCAATGAACGGTGCGGAAACCCTACACCGATCGGCAGGTCGGAGTTGGTCCCTAAATAAAGAGCAGTCAAGTTCAGCGAAATAAACATCATCTTAGACTCCCATAGACATAAAGTGTATAGACAAAATAACAAAAAAGTGAAGAAAAATATAAACTATGCTTTTAAGTTTAAAGCAATATTTTAATAATTATCTAAAATACAAATATAGACAAAAATCATGATCTCTTTCATTTCGTTGTCATTATCATTTGCAAGTTTTTTTTTTAACTTATCCTGATTTAAATGGCGATCACCTTATCTGTCCTAGTCGCGAATTATTCAACGCTATATAATAGAATAGCACAAAATAGGGTTGTTTTTTTTGTAGATAATAATCTACTAAAGCTAAGCAAGAGAACGATATTGCAAATTCTTTTTCATTTTGATATGTCTATTTTTAAAATACAAGATTGATCTTAGCACTAATACTGAAGTAGTAGGTGCTTGACGGTTCGGTTCTCGCTTACTTGACATCCGATACCTTTGGATAATTATTTTTAAACCCCTTTAAGTTTTTTTTTTGTTTTACAGGAACTTGCACGTGACAATTATGTAAAAAGTACAGAACCCATTCGTCGCTCATCATATCTTTGTCTTGGTGCCATTGCAGACAGAATCAGAAATGAAAAAGACAGTTTAATTAAACGTCTTGAGCAAAAGGAAAGGCATATCAAAGAAATACAGGACAAAGAACAAAGAAAGCATATCCGTGATCAGCTTCAATCTAGTCTCGTGGATGTTCGCGATAAAATGGAACAAACAACAAGTGCATTCTCTAGGTTAAAACAAGATATAATAAAGGTAAGATTTCTGATTCATGTCCTGCAGTTTCCTATCCGTAATCAGCTTCAATCTAGTCTCGATGATGTTCGTGATAAAATGGAACAAACAACAAATGCATTTTGCCATTTCTTTGGACTTCGATTTTTGTAGTAATCGCTTCCCTTGTTCCTTCGGTATTCTACTGCCGTTGTTTCTCTAGGTTAAAACAAGATATAATAAAGGTAAAATTTCTGATTCATATCCTGCAGTTCCATATCCGTGATCAGCTTCAATCTAGTCTCGTTGATGTTCGTGATAAAATGGAACAAACAACAAGCGCATTCTCTAGGTTAAAACAAGATATAATAAAGGTAAGATTTCTAATTCATGTCCTAGAGTTCCATATCCGTGATAAGCTTCAATCTTGTCTCGTGGATGTTCGTGATAAAATGGGACAAACAACACGCGTTTTTCTCCAGATTAAAACAAGATATAATAAAGGTAAGATTTCTGATTCATGTCCTGCAGTTCCATATCCGTGATCAGCTTCAATCTAGTCTCGTGGATGTTCGTGATAAAATGGAACAAACAACAAGTGCATTCTCTAGGTTAAAACATGATATAATAAAGGTAAACCCCGGAAGGTAAGCTTGCAGTTCCCTATCCGTGATCAGCTTCAATCTTGTCTCGTGGATGTTTGTGATAAAATGGAACAATCAACAAGTGCATTCTCTAGGTTAAAACACGATATAATAAAGGTAAGCCCCTCGAGGTAAGCTTGCAGTTCCCTATCCATGATCAGCTTCAATCTTGTCTCGTGGATGTTCGTGATAAAATGGAACAAACAACAAGCGCATTCTCTAGGTTAAAACAAGATATAATAAAGGTAAGATTTCTGATTCATGTCCTGCAGTTCAATATCCGTGATCAGCTTCAATCTAGTCTCGTGTATGTTCGTGATAAAATGGAACAAACAACAAGCGCATTCTCTAGGTTAAGACAAGATATAATAAAGGTAAGATTTCTGATTCATGTCCTGCAGTTCAATGAATTTTATCGGAATCAAGAAGTGAAAGTTAAATAAATCTTCAAATCGAATATTATTTTTCAATGCCATGCTTTTCTCTGTGTAAATTATTGTTCTTTTATTTTATTTTAATTAGGAATTGAGATCATGGCTGACAACAGGGAAACCTGAGGACCTTATAATGGTTTTGAAATCTATTGGAAATACCGGATTTCCTGATTTTATTCCGGATTGTAATTCTGTTATCAGAGACAGATCAAAACCACAGATAATACGTACACAGGCAATTTACAGTTTACGGAAAATTGCTACCTACGCACCAGAAGCTGTAAGTTTTGTTTTAATTCTGAATTGAATATTTTTAGGTTGTCGTTGCTGTATATTTACTTGTTTTCTTTTTTCAGTATTTGACATTAGAATAACATGCTTAATTTAATTCTAATGTGTGTCGAAAGTTTCGAAACTCATTCTTTTTCTCTTTTGCAAGAAACATGTCGCAATGGAAACAAATATATTTTATAGTATAAGGCTAATATGATATTACTAAATATCGAGTTATAAGCAACATGAACATATTAAAAGTGTCCTTCAAACCTTCTTTAAGATGTTGTTATATCTTTTCTGTGTTATAGATACTTGCATTGAAATAGTGATTGAATTTTAGACATATTGAATGAGACATCTTTACTGATCATAAAATTCATTTATTTTATTGTATTATTTCAGGTCAGGAGTATTCTATTGCCTCATTATATTATTGTATTATTTCAAGTCAGGACTATTCTATGATCTCATTTTTTATTGTATTATTTCAGGTCAGGAGTACTCTATGGCCTCTTTATGTTATTGTATTATTTCAGGTCAGGACTACTCTATGGCCTCATTATTTCAATGTACAAGAACCAGAGGAAGTAAGGATTGCTTCGTATATGTTAATAACATCTACCAACCCTCCTCGACATATTCTAGAGATGATTGCACAGTCCTTGCACAGGGAATACAACCCACATGTTGGAACGTTTGTGTACACCCACCTAGAACAAATATCGAACTCGACACATCCCTGCTTAATGTCATGGTATGAATTCTTACATTGAAACTAATATATAAGATGTGTACACATGACACGATATCGGTAAAATTAAAAAAATATTCCAATTGAATCACCTTTTAGGCATGTAAAATAATATACAGCATTTAAGTTGTTACTTTTTTTGTTCTTGCTGGATATATAAGAGTACATTTTGTTTGATTTAATAAGGAAATGGAAGAACAGAATGCATGTCTTGTAAAAAAACCATACCTTTATATGTTTCACTTTGTTTAAGGATGAGAAATGCAACGTTTGCTCTTCGATTTGCAAAGAAATTCAATCCAAACTTCCACTATTCACGTTTCTGGCACTTTTCTTCATACAACGGTAAGTGATATTACTTTATTCGAAGCACATGCTCTTGATTATACACGCAGATTGGGAAAATAATTGTCAAACAAAAATGAAAACAATCAAATACATAAAATCGGAAAAAACGTAAGCGTTAACAAACTAATTTTTAAAAAAAAATCAAAGTGTCATATTACAAAGTATTAGCTAATGATTCGAACGAATACTATAAAGAAAACATCTAGATTTCAGAAGGAACGTTTATCCAAAATTTGACTTCACACTTGTTGTGTCTTTTAAGCTTCTCAAGATCCGTGTAGTGGGTTATTCCAAGTTCAGTTAAGGGAATATTTATAGTTTTCATTATAACCAGTACAATGGCTTTGAAATCGTTAAATTTCGAGGATCTATGAATTATTTGATTCCAAAAGAAGTTTGTGCATTTTATTTCACCAAAATAGATTTTTCCCAAGCAAGGGCATCAATTCAATCAATGACTAAATACCGAAGTTACTGATAATCAATCAATCAATCAATCCGTCTTTTTTTACCATATTTATGTGTGATTTTCAAATAATGTCTTGCATTTGATTTTTGAGTAGAACTAACTACTTTCATGTGCCGTTATAAAATTATAATATAATACCCTCGCTTCCGAAAGTAAAACGATACTAATATATGTAAATTTGATTCCATTGATAATCTAACAGAGATAGCAAGTTGCAATGTAATTATTGTCTTTATCCTCCTGCAGAAACTTTGTTTTCTTCCTGGTCACCCATAACATTCATCAACATATCGTGCTATTAATACGTTTTCCTTTGATTTATATTTTGCAGTGAGGAAATTAAGTACCCTAGATTTTTTAAAAATTTTTATCCTTTTAATCATTAGGTGGAAAATCATAAAAACCAGTAAATAAATTCGAAAATTGACCTTTCTAAGGCTAGGCCAGTTACATGACACAACAGCGGTAGAATACCGAGTAACAAAGGTTATAGTAATTACGAAAAATCAAAAGTCAAAAGACATATCAAAGCGATATACTGAAAAACAAAACATGAGAAAATCAAAAAAGCAAGGGAATGAATACACAACATTCAGAGCAAGGAACTTATATATTGTAAACTCTCATAAAACCGAGAGTGACATCAGGTGCTGCGGAAAGAAAAAGAATGCCCTGCTCTGCTAGCGGCACCCGTCATACTATCAGTGAGTTAAGTCAGAGTTAAGCTAAAACCGGTAATGTCACATCTGTGAAGACGTGAAATCTAGCTGAAATGTCAGTTTTCATTTGGGACACAGACACGACATCTGTCAACGATGTCATGACGGTAATACTGTAGAGATGAAAGTAAAAAAGACTGAGCAAACCCTGTCTCAGCAGCATGTGGGCAGTGTTTTCACTCTGTTAAAAATAACTGTATAAAAATATGCTCGACAGTATCGAATCAACTGTTAAATGAACCCTCCATAAGATGGAGAGGTAGGTATATTACTGCTAAGAAAGGGAAATTTCATAATCATTTTGTATGTCATACGGAATTGATTTCAAACGCCTGTCTTCGTCAAATTCCGAGAAAAGATCGACGTACGAAGCTGAAGTAGGTGTATCAATAGTCTCTATATGGATAGATCTTGTGTAATAACTGAGTACCGAAGTTACTGTGAATTTACTTTCAGCATATGCGCGTTTCAACAACTTACGTCTCTTCAGTGTAAATATTCCTTCAACTTTGGATATATATTGGAAAGTACACCCTCTATGTGGAGGAGGCTGATATTTAAGGACTTGGCTGTTTTTTGTCTCTGTATTAGCCCATGCAAAACCTTTGTTAGCCCTTGTAAAAACTTAGCCTCATTGGCAGATAATGTTAAATGTTGCCAGCCTTTTTTTCACACAAAACTATATTTTGTCATTATTTGACCTTGTAAATTTAACTGTAAACGGCAGCGTTAAAAAAATAAGGAATAGTGTCAAGATAAGCTTTCCTGTAAGAATGTACGTGAAACGTGAAAATTTGCCGGGTTAAAATAATTAAATTTTACTACTTCCCGAAGAAACACGAAAAACAAAAAGTTTTATAATACAAAAATACCAAATTTGCATGTTATAAAGTAAAGTAAGAAATTTGCATGATATACAGTAAAGTAAGTGAGGACAAGCGAACAATCCAGGGACAACGGCAACATCGGAAACACCAAGAAACAAGGACACCACATGAATACGGGACAGAAAAGAAAAATGCTATATACGTGGAGTAAGCTCTCATCAGCACCATTTAAATCAAATAAGTGGAAAGCCATAATCCAAAAATGGTAAAAAAGAAGCAGTTATTACAAAAAATATCGAGATAGGAGGAGTTTATTTCATAGTGCAATTTCTTTCCGCAAGCTTCTCAATCCTACGAATTTAATGATTTTAGTGATTAATGCCGTATTTTTCAACAGACAATCGGGATTCCCATGGGAACTCAGGGCGCGCTACTTCTACCTGATCTCTTTCTTTTCTAGTATGAGGACAAGTTTTTACAAGGGCTAACACAGAAAAAACAAAACATTTAGCTCAGTCCTTTGATTTCAGCTTCCGCTACATACACGATGTACTTTCTGTTATTGCGAAATTCCTGGATCATTAAAGTATTTTATATGCAATTCATCAATGAATATACATTAAGGCTTTTTAGGGCTTGCTATATGGTGTAAAGTTTCTCACTGTGTTGAAGACCGTACGGTGACCCCTAGATGCTTTGTATTGAGTCGTTTTAGCCTAGAAATGGGATGTTGTCTCCTTGACATTTACCCCATTTCCTTCCCTTTCATATATTTTCTTTATTAACGCCTATAAGCACACATTCGAAACTCTTGTCTCTAGTCTTTTTATCAATAAATCAAGATTTCTATAGAATTCTATTGGAAACCAATTTGTACTGCCTTAACGTGCTTACCTTTGATACTCCAAAGATGACAAATTGGTATACAATAGAATTCTATATGATTTTAATTATTTTATTATCTAACAAAAGACAGGAGTTTTGGAGGAGTTCTTCTAGGTGTTACTAGAAGATATTGGTATGTTCATTGATGAATTGCAAATATTATACATTAATGATCCAGGAAATCTGCTAAAATAATTTAAAAAAATTCAAGGAATATTTACACAACTTCTATTCCAAAAAGTTTAAAGAGGCTACTGATACACTTATTTCAGCTTCGTACTTAAATCATTTGATATACATTGACAAAGATGTACGTTTGAAATCTATGCTATATAACAAACGTGATAATTTTAACTTTGTGAACTTTCCCTCTCCGAGCAGCAATATACCTACTTCTCCTGCTTTTTTGGGTGTACATTTTACAGTTGATTCGTTACTGTCGATACTGTAGTTTATACAGTGATTTTTTTTATTAGAGCCAAAACGCTGTCTCAAAAGCTGCTTAGTCAGGGATTTTTTCAGCCTTTGTAACTTTCATCCCTTCAGAAATTCTATGGCCGTCACCATGACATCATTGACAGATATGACATGTCTGTGTCCCAAATGAAAACGGACATTTTAAGTTAAATTTCACGTCTTCACGAATTTGACATAACCGGTTTTGACTCAACCCTTGATTGACTCACTGACAGTGTGATGGGTGCCGCTAGCGAAGCAGGACATGCTTACCAATTTTGAGCACCGGATGCCACTCTCGGTTTTTAAGGGAGTTCACATTACCAGTGCTTTGGTTTTTCGTGTTGTCTTGCATTTATCAATCTGTAAAATTTTAGTTTTGTCTTCGTTAGTGATATTTTGTGCTACAGGGTTGTCCTTCTTAGGGTTTGATTACGATAGAGATTTACAAAAGCTTTTTGCTTTTCAAAATTTAACCATGGTTCTGTTTGAGGGCCAGAGAAGTAACTTGTACCATGGATTTTAATTGGTTTTGTCCAAGGGTTAGAAAATAACATAAACCAATCCGCTACCAAAGAAATCTTTCAAAGCGATGTATGTCTCAGTGATAGTATGAAGGGTGTCGTTAGCGGGGAAGGACATGCTTATCTTTCCAGAGCACCTTATATCACTCCCGGTTTTCATGGGACTTCACACTGAGAGTGCGTTAGTTCTTAATGTCGTCTTCTTATTTCCGTGCTTTGTGACTGTCTCACTTCCTTATTTTTTTTCTCTGTTACCGTTTTTGCCATGTCTTTGGACTTCGATTTTTGTGATCACATCTTCCCTTGCTCCTGTGGTATTCTACTGCCGTTGTTTGATCAGGTATGTTGACATAATGAGCCAAAATAAGAGTTCTTAAAATACTATTTAGTACTCATTTTATAAAATTTATGGTAAAAAATACATGATTAATTAAAAATAAGGATATATTGACTTGAATTTTGTTCCGATAATTAATCTCTTTTAAATTTTTTCCTCAATCAGACCAAATGTCAACCCTTTATATTTTGAAAATTGATCCTTGCATATTTTGAAGCAACATCTTAAAGTAGGGAATAATAATTTCTATAAGTTTTCAGTGCAGATCGAAACTTTGTCGCATGACATTGTTGAAGACCTTCAGATGACTTCAAGATGAAAGACATCAATAAAAGCGTTGTTCCATTGCTTGATTTGATCATTGTCCGTAGAATATTTGTCTCATGTGCATTTTCTCCATATCCTTTCATTTTTGATTAAAGATTTGAAATACATTTTGTATTTCAAAAACTGTTTGTTGGTTTAAAAGGTACTGATGCACATGCTTTCGATCATATCCGCAGTGTGTTTGCTCTTGAAGTCCCTGCATTTTTTCCAAATGTATGGATATTGTTAATTTTTCCAGCGACAATGAATTTGTCTAAAGTTTTTGAATTGCATACAATTGCCACAGATTTGTGACAACGGCAAAATCAGACATTGCTTTGAACTATGTGATTAAATTCATCAAAAAAGAGTGTTTTTAAAGTAAATTTATGCTTTCGCTGATATGTGTTGCTATTCAATATATTACCGTGTTAGCCACTTTTGAAACATGAACTTCTTTAAACAAACTACGGAATATTCTTGATAATTGGTCTTGGGAAACATTACACAATAACTCCTTTTTGAAAGAAAACAAAATTGTGTTGTGATACAGAATAAATACTTAGTTCAAGGCAATAAACAAAAAAAATCAACAAATGATTGCAATGAACAACACTCTTCTGAATAAACGTAATTGATATTTTTTGAAACAAGAAATAATATACTAGTCCAAAGTTTAAACTTACGCTGACAATAACTAATGATTTGAATATGAATATTTACAGATAAGTTCAAAATGGGAGGTGCTGTAGATTTAGGATATATATCTTCTCCAGAGGAATACATTCCACGTAGTGGAGCAGTTCATACAAATATGCATATTCTTGGGTATTCAACGAATGTTATGGAGGTAATCTAAAAATGTATATAATTCGAAAAGACATGCATAAAATAAGTGACAAAATCATTAAAATACCGTTGGAATTATGTCACCACATCATCGTCTTTTGGTCCAAAGACGTTTTCTGTGAACAAAAGTGAGAAAATGAATCAAACACCGTTAAAAATGCAAGATTTAGAAATCTCAGACACCCTCGGGTAAGATTTCTTACCCTTGGGTGTCTGAGATTTCTTGATCTTGCCTTTTCACCGGTGCTAGATTCATATAATCCTTGACAATTTTACAAGTCCTGTTAGTGAAAATCTTTTTATTTTGATGTTTAGTTGATTTTATCTACTGCTGGTATATACAAGTTTATCTTTATAGTTTGTACGTTACGTCTGTATAATTTTTTGAATATTTGTTTATTTTTGCCGTTTATGATTTTTTATGGCACATGCATCACGTTATCAAGATATTGTTTATTGATTTTTGAAAATGAATAAAGGATTCGGATAATGTTAAGACTTTGTTGCCCAAATAACCTTGCGTTTAATATCCCAGCATTATGAACACTATCGAGATTTAAGCAGCACTAAAAATACATTGTTAAATGCATTGTCGTATGTCTTATATGTGTGTGCTTTCTATATATGTATATGTTACAGGCAATTTCACAATTCAGGCAATTTATAGAATGACTCAAATATTTAGGCAATTTGTATAATACCTAGCTATTTTAGGCATTTTATGAAATGACTAAATTTCCTAGGCAATTTACAAAATGCCTGAAAAAATCGTCAGGATTTTAACAAAATGCATGAAAATAAATTTGACTCTCCAAAATATTGATGATGTTCAAAATTTTTTTGAATAAATGGTAGAGATAATTTTAAATACACCTTCGTCTTTTTTTGTTCTTTTGTCTTCATGTCCAATTTCAAAATTCTGAACAGTTTTAGACATCTTTAATAGTGTTAAAAATAAGCTTAATGCAATATTTATCCAATTCAACATGTCTGAGCAGAATCACCTTAATCAGAACAGAACGCTGGTCAAGTTTAATTTGTGGTTCAGATGTACTTGCGGTTCAGCATTTATTCCTCTTGAAATATTTGAAATTATGCAAATTCTTCATTTCCAATTTATAAGTTGTGAACAAAATTGTTTGTAATTTTGTTAAGGTTGTGTAACTGAAAACTGAGGACAAGCTCAAATTCAGGTTCAGAGGTCCAAGTGCTTCTTGGGCTAGCCTCCTGTAAACTTTGGAATATTTCTAAATTTGGGCATTCCGACTTAACAAACTTACATGTCTTCAAAATTGTTATGTAAACAGCATAATATTTATACCCTATCCAAGTTTTTTTCTGAGAAGTTTGTAGTTAGGTCCATTGCAAGTTTTGAAAAAAATAATTAAGAAATAAAATTTTTAAAAATGTAAAGCATCGTTAGGTCATAGAGGTAAAAATCATTTTGATATCCGTTGTGATAGTCGATAATTATTTACAAATGGCCATTGAAAAATCGTCATCTAAAGCTGGGAAACAATGTTGAATATTGTAAAAAAAAAAGTTATTTTACCATTTTTTTCTGTTATGACATGTGACACATACTAGTAATCGTCTTCAAAATTTTGTTGATTCACCATACAAACTGAAGTATATTGCCAAGTTTAGAATTTGTATCTTTAGTTTATAGAGCCATCTATTAGTATTTCACACAAAAAACGTATGCAAGTACAGTCAGACGGACAGACTGCATACCATTAACCCCCTTGTTGGGGTTGAATACTAATTTATAGTAGACTCTTGATAAGTCTCCTTTTCACCAGATATCTTTTTCTTTTACCAACTGGTATATTTTTAGTTCTTCTGAATTTTTATGTTTCCTACTTATACCATGGACAAGACACAACTGAATTCATTAGCTTACTTGTATTTTTGGAGTTATATAAAAACAAACACTAGTAAGGCATCAAAAGTAAAGTTCTTAGGGTTTTGTTGATAAATGCAGATACTTAGAAATTGCCTGAAGAGTTCAATTAATGTCTTAAAATCCATTTAAAAAATAATCAGTCATTTTGTAAAATGACTGCTAATGTTTAGGCATTATATAAAATGACCAAACATTTTAGGCATTTTATTAAATGACTAAAATTTTAGCCATTTTACAAAATGTCTAATTTCAGAGAATGCCGGTAAAATATTTGTTTGTACAATGCATTATAAGTATTCATTAAAAATGTGCATAAAAAAAATACAGGACTTTTGAATAGAAAGTTTTTATTTAAAAATATGTATTATTACATGGGAAATGTATACTGCAGGCGTGTTGTATGTCCAACTTTATTTGTTTCGTCTCAATCCCGCAAGAGCGCCTATCTCGTAGGTCAACTATTATAATAATATTATTCAAAATATCGAAATATCATTATCTTGCAAAGTACTTTACTATAATGATATTTTATATATCTGTTATAATTAATCTGACATAATTGCTGTGTATTATTAAGGTTGGTTTTAATACGGAGGGATTACAGAAGATTGCAAATAAACTAATAGGACCAATAAGTAAAGTAGCTGAAGGACATTCAATCCTTGATATATTAAAGTCAAAACGGTCAAGTGAAGAGTCACCAGAAGTTATGCCAAGACGTGACGAAAGTAGTAAAGAAGAATCGTCCAGATCTGCGGAATCGTTGGAGAGTGTTAAAGATGTTCACGATAAGGTAAGTGAGCGCTGATTTTGAATAACTTCATACCGAATTTACTTTGTATTTAATTTCTGCATATGCGCATTTTGACAACTTATGTCTCTTCAGTGCAGATAATATCTAAACGATTGGGAGACAATAAACTCAGACATGTAAAAAACTGATAGAGAACAAATAGCCAATATGATCTAAATGTAAAGCCAAAATCAACTAAGAAAATTATGCTTCATAGAAATTGTCAGCTAAATTAATTCACAGAAATTTAATATCTCATTTGATTCTGTAGTCATCGATGATAAGACTTGAGAGTGTTAACCAAGCTAGCCAAATAAATAAATTAGCCTTTTCCGGATATGGAATGTACCGTTATTTATTCTTACACTAATAACTGTTATGTTTTATTTTACAGTTAAAGGTGGATCAAAGAGATACTCCAAATCCACGAGGCCACGTGTACTTTAAATACTTCAATAATGAAGTTAGATATTATGACTTGGATGAATCTATACTAAAGTTAATCCAGGAAGGTAAAGATTACTGAATTTCATTGTACTAACACGCAAATGAAAAAAATAACTTGGTATGAAGTCTAATTTTGGTTAGTCTGCTTTGTTGACATTGTTCAAGATTGAAGTGACTTTTTGTCCTATCCCAAACACAGCCAATTTTCCATTCTCTTCATTTTATTTATTAGTATAATATCAACAAATATTGTCCCTTTTTCATTTGTACCTGAATCATAAACATGAATTCAAGATATGGATGTAGCATTTTGTATCATCTATTTTCATGCTAATTTATCCTACAACCGAAAGCAGAAGGAACAAGGGGAATGATGAAGACAAAAATCAAAGTCCAAAGTCATGGCAAAAAGGGAATACAGAAAAACAAAGACAAAACAAGGACGTGAGACAGTCACAAGGCACGGAAATAAAAAGACGACTTTCAAAACTAAGCCACTCATAGTGTGAACTCATATGAAAACAAGAGTGACATTAGGTGCTCCGAAAGGGTATGCATGTCATGCTACATAAGGCACTCGTCAAACTATCAGTGAGTCAAAATCAAGGGTTGAGTCAAAACCGGTTATTCAAAATCCGTGAAAACTTGAAATCTAGTTGAAAATGACCGTTTTCTTGTGTTAGATAAATGTCACCAGCCAAGTTACGTTCAAAAAAGAAATATTGATAATATTGTTGCACATAACTTTATATAATATGAATGATAATATATTGGTAAGGTGAGCTGCAAGTTAAGGTAGAAAATATGATTCCGAATGCTGACAAAAAGTTGTGATTTTATGTTCCTACCTGATCCAAGATGGCCACCAGTCGAGGATCATAGTTTACAAAGAACCACAACACTTATTGCATACAATAGTATTTTGTTGGCCTCTTGTAAAAAAGAAATGTGTTAATATTATTTATACCTCATCCATTACATAAATTTTAGTTTAAAAAACCCAAACTTAATCCTGTTAATTGTATTTTTATTCAAAAAAGGTTTATAGTCGCCCCATTGAATTGCATAATATTATGAGTTGTTGAGACGATTCAGCATATGCATTCGTCAGTTTTATGTCTTCGTTAATCAGTCCGATCTAATAGCTTTGCTTGTTTCTGAAACAAACTATTATGTTGGTATGGATGTATGCCATTTTCTTCTGTATCAGCTAGAATGCTAAATTGATTTCATGGCAAAACCCCGATTATAGTTACCATATTTCTATGTGTTTAGTTTTGTTTTATATTTTTGTCGTTTTTACTCTCATTTAGACAGTACGCCTGAATTAAACAATAAATATGCTAGGATAGTAGGATAGCATGTAAAATTGATGTTTAGTTGGTTTGTTAATAACCAACAAGAAACCCAACAAAAAGATACTTTGGCTGGCTTTTTGACGACTGCCACATAGCAGTATTCCGAAGTTCCTGATGATACATGTGGTTTTTAGGTGTTCACAATGTTAGTGCTTTATTATGTTTTTATAGCGTTTGTAATATGTCCCTTTTGTGTTGTAATTCTCGTTCATGTTTTCTCTTTCTATATGTTCCTTTATTGCCATTTATTAGATAGCTATGTAAAATATGATTGAAATATTGTCTATGCAATGCAAAATGTTTAAAGCCAATATAGATAGGTTTACTGGACAAATACGGCCAAGCAGGCCCAATATGGATTTACTGGCTCAATATTGATTTACTGACCCAAAACGACCAGGCCCAATACGAACTTCCGGTTCATTAAGTTTTAGATTAGTTAGTATATAAATCTATATAACTATTTAATAAAGGCGTCAAAGAGTGTTATTTTTCACATTGGTCCTGTATTATGTCCTCGGACAGTCATATTAGGCCTCGGACATAATACAGGACCAAAATGAAAAATCCCACTCTATAACCCTATAATATTCTGGATTTATAATTTGTTTAGTTAATGCTTCGGTATTCATTATTAAATTTGAATATTATTACAAAAATGTACCAATGATGTATTCAGCATAGAGTACAATGAGGCGTGGCATTACCGATATGCAGTCTCATTATCCGTTAAAGCATCGAACACCATGTTGATACTGCAATATCATTTAAGACAAAAATAGTAACCCATTCTTATAAAGTAAATGAAAACCAAACTGTCAGTCTAAAACAAACAATCCAAAACAAGGACAGCACCGGAAAAGAAAGTCATTACATGCGTACGGTACAGAAAAGCAAAATGAAGACACACACATATAAAAAGATGAACAACATGGACCTAATAAAAAAAAACATGGGTGTGATCAGGTGCATCGGTACAGTAGACATCTCCTTCTTCTTATAAGACAAACGATGTGTTAAACATGTTATTTGCGGTAGTAAAGTCATATATGGTAGAGGAAAAACAAGCTTTAGTGGCAAACAGAAAGATTGTGTTGTCATCTGGGAAACATATATCCCATGATAAATAAGCTGTACAAATAAATGGGACTTGATCACGTAAATTCGGACCGAAGTTTGATGAGATTCCTACTATAAAGTTCGAGTAGAATGAATACTTGTATTTTTGTGTTCTGACATATATTTTTAGCTCACCTGACCCAAAGGTTCTGTGTGAGCTATTGCCATCACTTTGCGTCCGTCGTCTGTCCGTCCGTCCGTCCGTCCGTTAAACTTTTCACATTTTCATCTTCTCCTCTGAAAGCAAATTCAGCCAAACTTTACAGGAATGATGCATGGAAAGTCCTTCACAAAGATTGCTCATTTCATCCCGATCCGACAAAAACATGGCCGCCAGTGCGGAACTTCGGTTTAACATTGGACCCTATGGGAAAAATCGCATTTCAACTTCTGCTCTGAAACCGCTGGAGCAAATTCAACCAAACTTTACAGGAATGATACTCTAAATGTCCTTAACAACTGGTGCTCATTTTGTCGACAAAAACACGGAACATGGTTAAACATTGGACCCTATGTGAAAATTAAATTTTTATCTTCTGCTCTGAAACGGCTGAAGCAAATTCAACCAAACTTTACGGGAATGATGTATGGAAGGTCCTTTACAAAGATTGCTCATTTTTTCTGGTCTGATAAAATAACATGGCCGCCAGCGCGGAACTTAAGTTTAACATCGGACCCTATTGGAAATATCACATTTTCATCTTCTGCTCTGAAACGGCTGAAGCAATGTCAACCAAACTTTACAGGAATGATGTACTAAGGCCCTTTACAAAGATTGCTCATTTTGTTCTGATCCGACAAAAACCATGACTGCCAGCGTGGAACTTAGGTTTAACATTGGACCGTATGCGAAAAATCACATCTCCTCTGAATTCACCGAAGCAAATTCAGCCAAACTTTACAGGAATGATGTACGGAAGGTACTTTACAAAATTTGCTAATTTCATTTCAATCCGACAAAAAAAGGTTGCCTGCACGCAGCTAAGATTTATCATTGGACCCTATGGTGAAAAAGCACATTTTAATCTTCTCCTCTGAAACTGCTGAAGCAAATTCAACCAAACTTTGCAGGAAAGATGTACGGAGGGTACTTTACCAAAGTTGCTCATTTCATTTAATTCCGACAAAAAACATGGCCTCCTGTGCAGAACATAGTTGAACATCGTAGCCCGGTAAGTGAAAACTATACTTTTCATTATCTTTTCTGAAACTGTTCAAATAAATTTAACTAAACTGTATTGGAATGGTGTACTGAAGGTCCTTTTCAAATATTATTCATTTCAATAGGATCAGAAAAAAAACCACTTGTGCCAATGGAGAACATAGCTTAACATTAGATCTCATTGGTAAAATACATCTTTTTTGGTCATGCATGGCATAAAAGCATTTTGTCAGGTGAGCGATACAGGCTCAGTATATGAGCCTCTAGTTATAACTGAAATCTCAAAATATTTAGTTAAATGGTTAAAATTATTATGGGTGAACTACACGTGCATTTTTTTTACAGGACTGGCTGTAGTACCAAGTTTGAAAGGAGGACTTGATTTGAGTACGTATAGATCGTCTATACTTATGCAAGAACAACACAGCTGGTTTACTGAAATAGGTTTCCCAATCAACTTCAAGTACAAAGCTTCCACAACATACAAGATGACTGGTCAATGGAACCTTGAACCAAATGGAAGAGGTTATGAGGCAAAGTTCAATATATTTCCAAGGTGGGTATAATTTATCATAATTTATCATGGTTATGTAATCGGAAAAAGGTGTGTAAAGATAGTTTAACAAACTTAAGACTGTCAATATGATGATCTTACATCGTAAAGTAATTTTAGTTAATTTCAGAGATACGTAAATAAATATGGAGATTTTGACTTGTTTCGAAATTTTATATTCAGTTTGTTAAACCAAATAAACATGATAATGAATCGATCTTTTTAGTATTGTTGTCCAGATGAGAGGTGTTGTAGAAGCAGATTTCTACTATTACAAGAGTGGAGCAGGAATAATGTCAACAACACAATCAGCTACGCCTTTAACGTTCACAGTTGCTGCAAATACTCACACGAAAACATTTTCTACAAAGATTGGGATGAAGAATTTGGTATTTTATGATTTATATAGATAGCTTCAAGTAATCAAAACTACATCATTGAATCATTTGTTCTATGCGACACTTAATTGCAGCTGTTCATTTAAATTATGTACTTTGTACAGCCCTAGATAACCCTCGAGGATGCATCAACCGGTTATCAAAATCTCTTTATTTATATAGCCTTGCAAGTCAGGTGTGTAGGGCACCTGACGAAATGCAGGCAGTGATGCTATAGCTGTCATAGTCAGCGAAGGTTTGAGAAGACACTACCAAAAGTGTCCTGATTAAAATGCAAATCCCTCTTACACTATACAGTATTTTCTAGACGGACCCAAATGTATATAAAATCCTTTATCGTCTGTTCTTTATCAAGTGATTATGACATATACGCCCATGTCCGTTTAGAAAATAACTAAATACCGAGGTTACTGTGAATTTACTTTCTGCATATGCGCATTTAAGTGAATAATTTTGGACATTTTCAAAATTGGAATGGATATAAGTCACATTAAATGTTCGGTTAGCGTTTTGTCCGGTTCCCATACGTTGTATCTTCATAATTCATGTGTAACTTGTTTTTCATTCATTCATAATAGAAATTGATGAAACTTACCTTTACTGGAGAGATTATGTATGAACCATTGGAATTCTGAACTTGGGCAGAAACACAACTTACGTACGAGCACCGAATAAAAAACAAAGGAGAAGGGGCGGTAAGGGCCTTATTTGGCCTGAAAAATAAATTTGGCTGAATTCACTGAATATTCTCATTGAAATGTTCAATGGGTTTTGCTTTTCAGTAAACAGTAACATATCTCAAATATCGATGCATGATTATTGTGTTTTGGAGGGTAGAAGAAGGCACAAATTGAAGATTTTGTAGAAAAATGACAAATTTGGCCAATTTTGACTACTTTTTCTGTGTAGGAAATATTGAGCACATGCAAGAACCACAAAAATATTTCTATGAGAGGTTCAATTCATTTGCACAAATAAGTTGGTAAATTATCTAATTGGTTCTTGAATGTGCTCTATATTTGCGTTTAGGAAAACTGTTCGGAAGTCTGCCAAATTTGGTATCTTTCTATGAAAATGTTCAAAAGTAGCCATTCCATAACGTCAGAACTATACTTTTTGTGACGTCATTGATTCCAACTTTTGTATTTTTCTATACATGGGATCCAAGCTTTGAAACGAACATGGAAGAAAATCTTGAGGTGCAACTTAAAAATTCGCTGGAATTTTGGGCCAAATAAACCCCCTTTCGCACCTTGTCCTTTACATTGGATGTCTATGTGATCATTCAAACAAAAATGCTAAACACACTTTTTTGAAGTTGCTTATTTGTTTAAACAGAAATGTGGAGTTATGCAGTATCTGTTGTTATCTAGAGTTAATATTCTGACATATGCCCCAAAAACTGTAATTTCTCTCGCTGTTTCAATATGTAAACATGTTAAGCAGTATCCGCCACTCCAGAGACTGCATTACTGTAACCCAGTCGTCTTCGCAATGAATATCTTCAATAGAAGTTTCTACTTTGGTCAGTGGCGGTGAATGTGATCTAGAACGTGCAGTTTTTTTCTTATGTCATTATTTTGCCTTTCATTATTTCGTTTTAATACGTTCTCATACGGAACGTTTTCGTTAGAAATACGTTTTATTCCGTACATGCTAGTAGGTTTCTTGTTCAGGTCGTTGCGACTTTGGCTTATTCGGTGCCAAGGCTGTACATTTACGGTATTCTTTTTTTGCCACCAGTTTTTGTGCGTTTTCACTGTAATTTATGATCGAACAATATATCTGTCATCGGGCTAAAATGATTTCGTCCGTTTCACATACTTTTGTGCTATACGGTGTAGTGAAAAAGCTGCTTAATATTGTTGCACTTATTTTGACAATGTTGTGTATAGCTATATATATGGCGATAAAGGTGCCCCAATTTAAATATAGGAAAACTTTTATTTTTTCAAATTTTAGATTGTTTTTTTTGCCTTTAAAATTATGCCTCATGCATCCATCGTATTTGTGATGTTAAAACTTATATTGTTGAAACACAAAGTAAAATCTTCCGTTATGGTTACAGACCTTCAACGTTAACTATTTGTGTATTGACTTAACATAATAAGTTTAGTGTGAATTTATATCCTTTCTATTCATTTATACCATACATAAAAAGGACAAAACAAAGCAAAACTTGGTATATTTTATAATACCTTACTATATAGAAGTAATCATATTTAGCACAATATTTCAAAATCGCGAGTTCCAACGTAATCTAATTTATTATCTTTCATTAAACAGCACGAGAATTTGATGAGTTCTGATATGCGGCCTACATTCTTCATAGAACAGTACTATAAGGATATTAGTAAGGAACACACTTTTGAGGTCAAATTCATGGACAAAATGGAGGGAGCTGCTATCATACCGGTAAGATATCATTTGAGTCACGTTTAAGTCTACATCTTGTACAAAGATAAAGACAATGTGCAAGTGGTGTTGCTAGAAATATCATTACAGTAAAGGCTTATTACAATATAAAATCTAAGTGTGTCTGTCCTCCTTGTTTAAATATATAATAACACATTGAATACATTGAATCCTCTATATTATATGGGGTTTATTTCATCGAAGTGAAATTGCATTCTACAATAACTTAGTTTCTATCGATAAATGTTTTAAGTGCCGTTCAATGTAAAATTTAAAGATCTGTTGACACATCAGTGAAATGAATATTCTTTTCTTGTCGATTTTCCAGTTTAGTTTTCAAAGATTTGTAAGAAATATGCCTAGTTTTTTTTTCACTAATTGCATATTCGAGAAATTACATAGAATGTACAACAGATGAAAGAGTATATTATTGATAGGAAAAATCACTCTATTAATCTTAATAAAGTAAGTGAAAACCGAACCGTCTGTCCAAAACGAACAATCCAAGGACAATAGCAACATCGGAAACAAAAAAACAAAGACACAATATTAGCACGGCACAGAGAAAAAAAACGAATTAAGACACTAACACACACACCAAAATGAACAACACGGACCCAATAAAAAACCATTGGTGAGATCAGGTGTACCGGTAGAGTAAGCATCTTATTATGCCATTTTTGAGTCTTTTTATTCAAGAGATGTTCGAAATTTACAGCTATTTTATTGTGCAGTTATACGTACTATTGTGTGTATTAGAGGACTATAATTGTGTTATGCTCAAACTCTTTCCCCTTTTTGAAATATTTTTTATATAAAATGTGCTACATCAAATGAGATAACTCTCTTATATTTATATAGAAACTTTAAGGATTTAAAATGCTATTATAACCATAACAACAAACACTTTTGAAAAATTCATTTAGTTATGAATTTGCTTATGAACAGACATTAAGAAAAGAACACAACTTCTGAAAATAGATTTTCACATGTTCCACCCTTATAGTCAAATATTTTGATTTTTATATGAAACTGTACTTAGCAAGTAAGGCTTCAGTACATTGGTTTTTGAACAAATCTGACTGCCTTGGCTAAAAATTGAACATAGAGTAAATTGGTGTTCTTGGCTTATTACTCAAAATAATAGCTGAAAGAGGTAGAATTTATATTGCATTAGTATTTAGATAATAAAGACATACCGGCCTTGCAGGTTTGCAATACATCTTATAAATAATTATAACAGTTGTTGTTTTGTTTGTTTGTTTTTTTTTATAACTATTATTTTTGTTTTATGTTTTGTTTTTTATCACTTTAGGCCTTTCGATTACTTGCCATACGTCGTTTTACGTCAGTTAGTTTTTCACATTAATATTGGAACATGGTATTATATGTTAAAAAAGTTGATTTTTACAATTTACAAAAAATGTCAGCTGTGACTGTGGAAAATTGTTACCTTTAGTTCAATAATTTTCGTATATACCTCGAATTTCCTTTCAACCTTTGTTTATCTTTGTTGAAATTAAATTGAGTTACTGATCATTTTATGACGTCAAAAAATAAAAGGCAAAATCAAACAGATTTTAATATGGAATTACAACGACAATTCTAAAATTTCGTTCTTCATTAAGTCCAAGTTTTCCGATCAACAGTATCTTTATTATAATTTTTCATTGTTTGTCTATTTTTCAAGGTGAATATGGAAAGGGGAAAATATGAAATTGGCTGGAACTTTGGCTTGAAAGGTCAGTTTGCCTTTAGAGACTTCTTTAGGAGATTGCCTTATTATCCCTTCTATGGAAGAAATACTTTATTTGTAACAGTATCTCCTGGTATAAATCCCCAAGAGATGACAGAATTTCAATTCAGGTATAAGAATTTAGAAACCGAATCAGCATCAGTTGCAAGCCAAGGATCGCCCGAGGAACTAGACCCAAAAGAAGTTCCAATAGAAGACGAGACAAAAGCTGAGCCATCCGATAGTTATCTCACTAGCCTTATTAGCTATATGTGGGGAAGTAGTAAAGACAGTAGAGGAAGGAAGATTCCAATTAAAAAAGAAAGGAAAGTTCCAAGACGTGAAGGAGGAATTTTATCTTCTAAACCGCAAAGTAAAGAATCCGTAGACCAAGATCGTAAAATGTCTACCAAACAACAAGAGCCTTCAAGACAACAAAGTAAGGATTCATCAAAGCAAAGTGGTCTTCCGTCGAAATTCCCTCGATACGAGTTTAACCTCAAAGTGGTGGGAATAGGATCCAAGCCTGAACGATGGTGGCATGTTGAAGGAAAGCACACTACAGTACCAGAAAAAAGAGAACATATCTTCGATTTAAAGTATTCACGTTCACCATATCCAGAACTAGAGAAACATCCATATCATGTAAGTTGTATTTTGGTTGAATATCATAATGGTTCCCATAATATTATAATGGATCGAAAAGCGTAAGACTTGCTCATTACCGGTAGACATACTCCAGAACTTGCATTAAGATGGAATCAGTTAAGAAAACTCCAAAACAGTGATATTCCGAATTAAATAAGCAACTATGGTGCATTAGAAAAGTGCAATATGTGCCCTTTTTGTTCTTAAATGGCTTTAAAACAGTAAGTCTAGCAAGGTTGAATCAAACAAAATTGGCTTAGAAAGAAAGACATTTATTCCCGTTTTTGCAGCCACCTATGCCTCAGAAACGGTGAGGGTGATATATCAATGGTCCCATTAGTTATTTGTTCACTATCACCTTTTATATAGCTTTCGATTTACGGTCATCCAAATGTTTTGATTGATTTGCACTGAAGATACACAAGTTGTCGAATTTCTATCTGCAGAAGCTAAATTTACATAGATTTTGGTTCAGTTTTTTGTAATAAAATCCGATGAAAATAAAGCCAAAAAATTGAGATTTTGACTGTTGTTTGCCCATTATGATAATTACTTGAAATAACAGATTACATGTGCCGGAACTGTAATTAATATGCATTTCCAGAGATGTCCATTTCGAGAACTTATTTCTCTTCAGTGCAAATAAAAATCAGATTTTGGAGAAACCGAATTAATTATCTGGTTTCTGAACGCTGTTTTTATTTTTACACTATAAGTCAGTTCAAAAATGCATCAATTATGATATTAAATTAACGTATTTATCTGTAGAAAGGTATGCATTCCTCTTAATCTCTGCACAAACCTCAGTATTGGATATACTTAAGTACCCCTTTAGAATCTAACATATACAGAACATTAAACTGGGCAGGCTGTTGTTATAGAACATTAAATTGGGCAGGCTGTTGTTCTTAAACATTGAACTGGGCAGGATGTTGTTCTAGAACATTAAACTGGGCAGGCTGTTGTTCTAAAACATTAAACTGGGCAGGCTGTTGTTCTAGAACATTAAACTGGGCAGGCTGTTGTTCTAGAACATTTAATACTTCCTCCAACCCAATCAATCATTCAGTGAACGAATTTTAAATTTTATGTTATGATCTTTTATTTTAAAGAAAAAATTATACAACAAAAAACCGGAATTTCACTATTTTACAACCATATCGTATAAAACTCGTGGCTTAAAATGTGCAAATACGGCTTGGGTCCCATTAATCGGTTAAATCCTACTGCTTGCGTATGTTTTTGCCGGTATCAAGTCCGGCTGTCCCCAGTTCCTATCGTTGTTTAAGTTTGTCATTTTACCCCCGCTCCGGAGGAGGAGGGGGTATACTGTTTTACCTGTGTCCGTCATTCCGTCATTCCGTAATTCCGTCCGTAACAACTTTCGTAAAGCTTTTCTCTGCAATGTTAAATGATACAAACTTGAAATTTTGTCAGAAGCTTTGTGTAGTCATGCTATATTGTGGNATGCATTTTCAGACCTGTCGGGTTGCTACTTCCTGTTTACCGACTTAGTAAATTTTTCATTATTCTATGTGTCCGTCACAACTTTCGTAAAGCTTTTCTCTGCAATGTTAAATGATACAAACTTGAAATTTTGTCAGAACCTTTGTGTAGTCATGCCATATTGTGGGATGCATTTTCAGACCTGTCAGGATGCTACTTCCATTTTACCAACTTAGTCAATTTTTAGCTCACCTGGCTAATGCCAGGGTGAGCTTTTGCCATCACTTTGCGTCCGTCGTCCGTCCGTCCGTCGTCCGTCCGGCGTAAACTTTTCATTGAAAGATCTTCTCCTCTGAAACTACTAGGCCAAATGGAACCAAACTTGGCCACAATAGTCCTTGGGTGGTCCCCTAAAAAAAGGGTGTTTTTCAGGTCTGTGCGATATCCAAGATGGCCGCCAGCGGGAAACATAGTTTTAACATTGGACCCTATAGGAAAACACATTCAAAGATCTTCTTCTCTGAAACTTACCGAGCCAATTGGCACCAAACTTGGCCACAATAGTCCTTTGGTTGTTCCTTACAAAAAAAGGTGTTTTTCATGTCTGCGCGATATCCAAGATGGCCGCCAGCGGGAAACATAGTTTTAACATTGGACCCTATGGGAAAACACATTCAAAGATCTTCTTCTCTGAAACTACTGAGCAAATTGGCACCAAACTTGGCCACAATAGTCCTTTGGTGGATCCTTACAAAAAGGGTGTTTTTCAGGTCCACGCGATATCCAAGATGGCCGTCAGCGGGAAACATAGTTTTAACATTGGACCCTAGGGGAAAACACATTCAAAGATCTTCTCTTAAACTATTCAGCCAATTGGCACCAAACGTGGCCACAATAGTCCTTTGGTGGTCCCTTACAAAAAAGGTGTTTTTCAAGTCCGCGCGATATCCAAGATGGCCGCCAGCCAGAAACATAGTTTTAACATTGGACCCTATGGGAAAACACATTCAAAGATCTTCTTCTCTTAAACTACTGAGCCAATTGGCACCAAACTTGGCCACAATAGTCCTTTGGTGGTCTCTTACAAAAAAGGTGTTTTTCAGGTCCGCCCCATATCCAAGATGGCCTACAGCGGGAAACATAGTTTTAACATTGGACCCTATGGGAAAACACATTCATAGATCTTCTTCTCTGAAACTATTAAGCCAATTGGCACCAAACTTGGCCTCAATAGTCCTTTGGTGGTCCCTTACAAAAAAGGTGTTTTTCAGGTCCGCGCTATATCCAAGATGGCTGCCAGTGGGAAACATAGTTTTAACATTGGACCCTATGGAATATACATTCAAAGATCCTCTTCTCAGAATCTACTAGTCCAATGAGAACCAAACTAAGCCACAATGGTCCCACAATGGTGCTTCAGTGGTCCCATCCATAAAATGTATCTAGTAGGTCCGTACCTCATCCAAGATGGCCACCATCCCAGCTGGAATATAGTTTTACATTGGCCTTATTGATTTTAAGGGGAACCCTTTGCCCAAATTTTTGAATTTTTATTTGAATTGTGGTCTGAATGTTTTTATTCAGCAATATGTATTACCTTGATTAAAAAGGGAACCCCTGCCCAAATTTTCTTGAATGGTGTTCTGTTATGGGTTGTAAAGGATGATGGATCTTTCGGTTGCCATGGAAACCAAACAAGAATACTGTAATTTTAGAAAAAAAGTATTCTGCTAAATTTTATGTTTTGTTTTTCCTTTGCCTTTTATCTATGTCAGCCATGGTCCAGGTGAGCGATACAGGCTCTTGAGAGCCTCTTGTTCATTATTCTGTGTGTCCGTCACAACTTTCGTAAAGC
>MJUU01030281.1:157022-172481 GCA_002080025.1 Modiolus philippinarum
AGATTTACATTTAATTTTTTGTAATATCAAAAATGTTGAAATCTTTAAATTTTTATAGGAAAGTTAAGTAAGAGAGATGAGAAAAAAAAGCTAGAAAGAGAGGATAGAAAGAGGCGATGCAGAAAAATATTGTCCTGTTCAAATAATACTGTAATTATATAAATATACTTTCAATTTTTTACCAGTTTTTATCAAAAAGGTCTACTTTCTTGCTTTTAACAGACAACATCTTTTCTATTCTATACATATATTCTAATTTCTCTTTCAATCTTTGTATTGATAACCTCTGTTTAAAATATCTAGTATTATAAATATATTGTTTGATATTCAAAATTATAGTATTATATGCTTCCCCCTTTGAGATATTAGATGTGATGCCAAAGATAAAATTAAGTTTTGTGAATGGTATACTTGCACCATTTACAAGAAACCATTTATCAATTTCACTGAGAAAATTTTGGGTACATTCACAATTCCAAAATAGATGTTCAATAGTTTCTGTGTCTTTTTCACAAAAGGTACAGGTAGAATCATTTATAATATTTATTTTTGACAGAAAATGGTTAGTAGCTATTATACGATAGTTGATTCTATACTGCAACCATTGTAATTTTGTATTACAAGTAACTTTAAATGGTAACATAAAAATCTGCTTCCAATTTATTGCTTCATGATCTAGGATTTCAGCCCACTTTAATTGACCTTTCGATGTTATCTTATTTTTATTAAGTACATCATAAATATCTCTGCATCCCTTTTTACTTTTTAAAATAGTTGATATAAACGAAGGAATAAAAGGACATTGTAATTTATAATTATCAATATTAAAGGATTGCTTTCATATTTGGTAAGCTTGTTGGTCATGATATGTAGATGTGCATATTTTACTGCCTTATCGATCAGATTATTTTTATTAGAGTTATTGGACTTAGACTATTTTAGCGAAAACACTAAGTATCATCTCGTCACTGCAACTCCTCTGAAACCGCTTAATGAATTACTTTCATATTTAGTAGGATTGTTGGTCATGATGTGTAGATGTGCATATTATACTGCCTTAATGATCGGATTATTTTGATGGGAGTTATTGGATTTAGACTATTTTCAGCTAAAACACCAAAATATCATCTTGTCACCGCAACTCCTCTGAAACTCCTTCAATTATCTTGTTTCCTTCAAACTTTGCAGTATTGTTAAATTGAACAGACTAATTGGGAGGGACCACTTTTTGGGGGGAGAGGGGCTTGCCAAAAAATTGGGAAATTATGCTTGTCGCTTCAATAGATTTTTGGGGTTATTCATCAATGGACCACTTCGTCTGGAGGGGACCTTAAAAAGGTTGGGGCGTGGGGTATGTGAGCGCTCACTAGAGTTCTTTAATTTCATTTTGAAAACTATATTATGCATAATGAAAAACTTGCTTTAGAAGTTTTTACCTGATAACCGGGTTCCTGAAGAAATTTACTTGTATTAAATTAATTTCAAGATACAGAACTTGTTATGGCGTGGTTTTATCTATAAATGATCATTCGTATAATATGACACCCTTCTCCAAAAGGTCTGGCACCGAACGACACTATGTAACGGTGGTTCGATTTAATATTTAATCTGCACGAAATCACAAAATGCTCAACGCAAAACGTCATGCTGCAATCTGAAAGAAACTTACTAGATGGCAAAATTAGATCAACTATCGACTTCAATGAGTTCCTGGTTTATGTTCTCTGTCAGCTTTTGCATATTTTTCCGATTTATGGATTTCCAAATGTTTTGGTTTGATCTGCACTGATGAGACATAAGTTGTCGGAATGTGCATCTGCAGAAACAAAATACGCAGTAACTTTGGTATTTTATTATTTATCTACCAATACTAAAAGTACAATACAAACTAATATAAAATAAGGACGGAAGAAAACGTCAGAAGAAATTATAGTATATGAACACTAAACCTACATTAAATCTTTATGAAACAATTTCAAAATACATTTTGTATTTAGATCCCGAAAAAAATACAAAGTCTTGAGTTTAGAGCTCAGTGTAAGAAATTACTTTTGCTGAGATCTTTGATAAGATACCAAAATTCGAGGGCTGATTATGAATAACAAAATACCGAAGTTACTGTGAATTTAGTTCTGCAGCATAAGTGCATTTCGACAACGTATATCTCTTCAGTGCAGATCAAATCAAAACATTTAAAATCCATATACCAAATATTTTACGAGAGGATATGGAGTAAATGAACATGAGACCATAACACATATGTTAGCATGAACTGCAATTAATTTTAATGAGCTGTATGGCCATTCCGGAAACTAATTCCTCATCAGCAGCACTAGAAGCCAAAGATTGGAAATCCACGATTTAAAAATGTTCAAAAATGCCTGAAACCAAACGAAACCCAAATAATCAGTAATATCAAATATGGCTAACGACAAAACTACGATGGAAGGAGTTAAGCCTTAGTTTTAGAATTAACATAAATTTAGATAATAGTTATAAACAAAGTGTACACATGAGATATAAGCTCATGTACAAGTACACCATACCTAGGAAAAATAAAGAGCATACATCTCAAACACGGGGAATTGTTTTACCAACTCCACACTGCATTAAAAGACAAATTCATGTATTAAATATTTTACGAGAGGAAAAGGAATAAATGAACATGAGACGGTCAAAATACCTATAAAATCTGATAAAGAACAAATTACCAATAAGATCTAAAAAGGAAAGCCAAAATCAGCTTAGAACAGAACTATGCGTAAAGCTAAGTAGAGGAGTTCACGTCATTATCTACAAAACAAGTCTGAAGTAACAACATTGAACTACAGATCTGTGTTGAAATAATTACCTCGTGAAAACCTTTGATGGTTTAAATCAGAACGATCTAGAAATAACGAAAACCTTAATTTCGCAAATGCTATGGCAATGGAACCAGTAACACTTTCAGGAGGGTATAACCCCCTACCCCATCGAGTCCAGAGTGCATTCAACAGTTGAGATGAACGAGTCCATTATCTATTTTTTTCATTTTATTAAAATTTATTTTATTTTATTTTATTTTTTTTTTTTGGAAATTTAAGTACAAGTTCAAAATGCTATGACTTTTGAGTCAGTGATGTCCACGGACTCAAGTGGTCAAGTCCAAAGAACACCAAAAATAAGGCCAAAGTCCCGAACCCAAAAAGAGGAGGGGGGTGGCGGTACCTATTCGACGGAACAATTTTACTTAACATTTGGGTTACTATAAATTAGTTATTTCTGTTTGTAAAGTTGCAATTAACGATATTACTTTTGTTATTGAATTGATAAAGCAAAGATGAGTGTAAAATAATACACTAGTTAAATCATTTGTTTATTTTTCAGAGATATGTACACCTAAAGAAAGGACAAAGGTAAAAACACGACTTGCAAGAGGAAAAAGTCAAATTTGTTTCTCAATTGACAGCGTAAGAGAATGTAAACCTGGTTGTATTGAGATAAGGCCCAAAGGAAAACTTGTGCCCATGAAATGTTTAAACCAGGACAGTAGACGAGCACAAGTTCTTCTCAGTCGAAGCCATCATGGCCCTCTCCCAGATATATCTGCATTGTCTGTTCCTCGTGATGATCAAATAAAGGCCTATGTTAAGGAACCATATAGCTGTTCCAGGAATTAATTTTTCAAATGGACCTAACGGAGAACGACCTCTTTCTTTAACTCGCTTAATAGCAAGAAACCCTTTTCTGTTAACGTCAGCTATGTAACGTTTTTGTTGCTTTATGTGTTATTGGTTGCTTGTATATTAATTATACTGTTTTTTAAAATGTTATAAAATTGCCACTTATGTGTTTTATTTACATTTTATTCACATTTTTATATAAGGAAGCTTATTATTGATTATTAGAAAATAGCGATTGAAATAGGGCATCTTGTATAGCCTTTTGTTATTAATTATTTTGCATGTTTGTTAGTATTAATTTGTGTTTGTGAGCTTTGTTTTTTTTTCTGCTTCAATATTTGTCTGTCAGTTGCAGTGGTATCTGTCAGTTGCAGTGATAAATTATTTTATTCATAATGAATTGCCAATTTCTTTTTAATGTTGCCATTTACCACAATTTAATTTGCTGCTAAAATATGAATTTGCTTGTATACTATTAAACGTATATACATTTTATACATTTTTTATGAATAATGACTTGATTCGCTTGTATACTATAAAACGAATATATATATTTTTATACATTTTCTATGAATGATGACTTAATTCGCTTGTATACTATAAAATGTATATACATTTTTATACATATTCTATGAATGATGAGTTTTTAACAGATTGTTCATAATGCATTTGTTACAAATGAAGAGATACTTAACAATGTTTTTGCAAGTAATCCTCAGGATGTTTTGCATTGAATTGGGTTTCTATTGTACATAGCTCTAGCAATTAAAGCATGCAGCATTACTCAATGTTATTTTGTCATTTTATAAAGTACAAACTTGGTAATGTTACAAACAGGATGATTTGGTTTACGACAACATCCACTTCTCCATCACACTCACTCTATGATTTCTCTACTTATGGGTAACCATACATGAGATATAATTTGTGAAAACAGAAAATTTTGATATCTATTTGTGTGCTATGTCATAAAGGTTCTAATTGCTAGATATGTAATGGTCAGAAGACATAACTGTCAGATCAAGAAACTTTGATTGAGGTTAACTATCACTTTAATTGTCAAATGAAGTAAGTTAGTTCATTGATCTTCATGGTGACTTCAAGATGAAGAACAACAATAAAAGCGTTTATCCTTTGCTTGTTTTTTACCATGTATTTGTAGAGACTTTGTCTCATGTGCATTTACTCCATATCCTTTTATTCACCATCTTCATACATATGTTTCACTCAAATATGGCTGTTTAATCTACCATTTATTATCTCATGAGTTCGGAGTATGAAATTTGAAACAATTGTGTCTGGTTAACATTCTTTTTAGTAGATCAAAACGATGTAATATTTTTGCATAAACAATTGCAATGACATAGGTCCGCTTCTTTTTCATTGGCATCTAAATTCAACCTTGGATCAGTTGGTTTGTTTAATCACCATAAAGATAGATTTGTTGTTTTATATTAGTGGTGTCAACTGAATTAACATAAGGGTGCGGTACAATTCAAAATCACTGATGTTACCAAAATCTTTATTAGACAGGTTTTAATACAAAGGATCATTCAAATTGAAATAAATCCAAAAACGTATAGCAAAGCAACAACTCCCACGAAATAAAATCGAAAAAATGTAAACACAAAAAAGGAAATAAGAAAACAAAGGCACGAATGCACTGGCACAGTGAAATCCAAAACAGTCGTGGGGTGTCTCAAGGTGCTCAAAAAGGGTAGGAATTTGCTCTAGGTGTCACACTTACAAATGAAAGGACCGATGTCCAGTCAAATTCAATACGTGCTAATGGATATATATTGTAAAAAATATAATCCCATTATGATATAGACACATTCAACACATTGAAAAATGGTTAGTTTGCTTTTCATGACCTGCACTTGGTAAATTCAGATTAATACAAGTTTAAACCACTAAATGACTACTGCCATGACTTAATCTTATCCGGCTCATTTTTGCAGTTTTTAATAATCGTTCCATACATACAATTTCATCAATAGCTCCAACCAACCACCCCCTCCCGTAAATAAATTTCCTAATGAAACCGAAGCAAAAGCCAAAATCATATATTCAGAATACATATGAAAAAGAAAGGAAATGGGGTAAATGTCAAGGAGACAACATCCCATATCCAGGTTAAAACGACCAAAAACAAAACATCTAGGCAATATAAAGGTTACATATAGACAGATAACGTAAACGACAAAGGAGAACCAAACAGAACGTAAAGTAAACGCCACAAAAAATAAAGCACTAACATAATTGTGAATCCCTAAACAACAGGAGTGTCATCAGGTGCTCCGGAAAGGTAAGCATGGCCTGCTTCACATGTGACACCCGTTACACTCCGAGTGAAAACTAAGTTATAGGGTATATTTTAAACACTGTCTGTCTGTCTCTCTGTCAATCATTATTGTTAGCGCCTAGTTGGATCTCAGTCACTTTGCCAAAAGTGGATATATCATGTGAGGATGTGCATGCAAGAATACAATTACAGTCAAGTGACAATTGGACTTAAGGTAACTTGAAGTCCCATGACTGTCCATCACTCTTATGGAACAAAACTCCTATTGGTTTGTTGACTTTTGTTGAAACTTTAAATAAATGTATTATACCATCTGAAGATGAGAATGCTGTAGCATATAACTTTGATATATGAAGAGAAGACAATTGGACTTGTCGGTATTTCAGTGTTGTCTTTGCATCATTTAATAACTACAACTGCCTCTTTATGGTAAGTTAGAAATCAATTAATCTACCAAGTGGTAGTGCATAATGTGACAATATGCCCTCTGGAATATAATTAACGAAGGGGAAATAAATAGACTTGAGGATCTATTATGTTGTCTGTCCTTTTTTCTGGAAACTCCTAACATAAGGTGTGTTGGGTTTCAATGAAAAATAAAGATAGTACACCATATGAAGATTTGTATGCATATGATAAATTACCGACATATTTAATCAAGGGCTATTTCAGAAAAAAAACAATAAGCAAGCAAAGTCCTTAATTTCAGCTTTCGTTACCTAGATGATTTTCTTTCATTAAACAATCCTCAGCCATGTTAAGGATGACCATTTTATATACCAAAATGAACTCGAAATTAAAGAAACCAATGATACACCATCATCAGCATAATACCTGGACTTATACCTCTATATTAAAACTCTGGACGCTAAAAACAAAACTTTACCGTTAGTCCCCGTGGGTATTTACCAACCCAGTAGCCAGTACTTCGGTGCTGGCCGAAAACCGATTTTAATTGAAGAATTGTAAATCTAAGAAAATTTTGTTCAAACCTAAGGAGTATCTCCCTCTTGTATAGCTCTGTCCTTAACTGATTTTGGCTTTCCTTTTTAGATCTTTTGGTAATATGCGCATTTCAACAACTTATGTCTCATCAGTGCAGATCAAATCAAAACATATGGAAGTCCATTGACCGAAAAACGTGTAAAGGCTGACAGAGAATATTAAATAGAAAAGCCAAAATTCAGCTAAAGACAGAGCAATGCTTAAGGGAGATACTCCTTCGTTTTAAACAAAATTTTGTAAAATTTATATATTGCAGGTTTCAAAATAAAATCGGTTTTGGGGTCAGCACCGAAGTACTGACACGTGAATCAGTTCGTGTTTACCCTTCCAGAACACCTGGTGATGCCTCAGGGGTCTCACACTGCTAGTGCTTTAGTTTTGTGGCGATCTAGTAAGTTTTTGTTTATTTATTTTGTCTTTGTCATGCTGTCTCAAGTCGTGTTAGATAATTGCCGTGTTTTGGGTTTCTCGAACTTCCCCTTTTCCCTTTTTGCTTCAGTTTTCGTTTGCCGATGTATTTTGTTGGATTAAAACTGAATGAGCAATTATTGTGAAGGACTTCATGTATATAGTTTGATTGAATTTGCTTCAGTGGTTTCAGAGGACAAGATGAAAATGTGGTCCGGTGTTAAAACGGCTTGTGTTTGTAGGATCGAAACGAAATGAGCATTCTTTGTAAAAGACCTTCCATACATTATTCCTGTGAAGTTTGGTTGAATGCGGAGTACACTATAAAATGACGAGAATAAATACCGAATGCATATAATTTTGATTTTGCTTGGATAAATGTCAAGTTTTGACTTTCCTGTATTCCTTTTTAACCGTCGGTATATAAGGCAAGTACATGGAAGACGCCGTAATTCGCGAAGTCAGATTAGAACAAAAACTGGGTGGAAAATGTTTACAAAAGAAAAAAATAATGAGAGAAACTATAACAAAAGTATAAAACCTGGGAGGATAATGACACCTTCATGCTTTAGTAAATCTCTTATGTAACTACTGAATTATCTGTGCTTTTTTTATTTTCCAAATGTAACATTATATTAATTGTATTTTGAGGTACTGTTCGGATAAAAGTAATACATATAATCGATCAGGGTGTAAAAATACATATCTGACAAAGATACTGGAACCCAATTAATATGTTGAAGAGTCCAAAAGGGAAGAAAGTAAAAATAAGACAGAATACACATAAAAGTAAAATATAATTTTTAATATGAAAAAAAGGAAATGGGGTAAATGTCAAAGAGACAAAATCCCATATCCAGGTTAAAACGACCCAATACAATGCATCTAGGGGTCACCGTACGGTCTTCGACACAGTGAGGAACCTCACACCATATAGCAAGCCCTAAATGGCCTCAAAAAGGTACAAAAGTGAATAAATCAATGGGAACAGACCACATCCAATAACCCAAATATCAAGAAACTAAAATTTTATAAGAAGACAAGGACAAGCCAATGACCAACATATTCCTGACTTGGGACAGGCGCAAAAATTGCGGTGGGGTTAAACTCGTTCTCTTTGATCCAAACCCTCCCCCTATGTGTGGTGAATGGCTAAAAATAAATACACAAAAAGACTCACAGTAAAAATCAAAATGGAAAAAAAGACGGGTACCCTTACAATGAAGTACATAAAACGTGAAGACAATACACACAGGTACTGTCTGGACAAATGCTGGCAGTTACTGACAGCTAGCTAAGGATATAATTTCCGTTGACTATTATATCAAGCCTTCTTACATATGAAAATTCAATTGAAATACTTCTAAATAGATTTGGTATAACAACATCATCAATTATGAAAGAAGAACATGATATTGTGCAATGCCAAATACTGCCAATATGAAAAATTGTTTAAATTTAGTTATGGTGTAAAGCATTTAGAAGATGATCAATATTTTTGACAAAAAAAAACAGAAGTAAAGATTTAACAACAATGCTGTATTTATATCCTTTATGAATAAGTTTGTTCAACGGATTAATAAGTTTGGAAGGAGAATTTTTGAATTTATGCGCTTTGTAAATGATATTGCCATAGAAGTTTGGATGTGAAATGTGTATTCCGTTTTATTCTGCAGTTGACAAAGAACCAGGCCCCTATTCTTATATATGTACTTCAAATCAGTGTAACTTTTTTTATTTAAACAATGTAAACGGTATGGTAGGCCACAATTAAAAAGTAAAATTACACCAAATATACAAATTAAAAAAGAGCTAAAAATTTCGAAAAGGAATAGAAAGAAGAGTGACAAAATCTTCGTTTTTTTTATTTTTTCTTATATATTCAACCTCCTATCTGCCTATGGTGCTATTTTTACCAATCATTTTGTAATTATGTTGGTGATACTCCTGGCTTTCAGTGGGATTTCACATTGTCAGTGCTTTAGTTTTTTGTGTTGTTTATCAGACCGTCATCTTTTAGTTTTGTCTTCGTTGCTGATGTGGGTCACAGATTTTTTGTTGTTATTGCCCAAACACTTCATAAATTCACAGAAGCTTTTCAAAACTTTACCTTGGTACTTTTGTAGGGTTAAAGAAGTAAACTGCACCATAGATTTTTAATTGATTTAGTCTATGGGTTAGAAAATGACATTAACTAATCAGCTACAAAACAGATCTTTTAACATCATATTCTAGATGGCTGTGCCATTCCTGGACTAAATCATGTTTTACATTTGTACCTTCTGTACCACCTGAGGATACCTCCCGGTTTTTTTTCGATACAATCACTTTTTTGAGTTTCAATAAAATTTTATCCACTCATAGTACGCTTTCTGAAGATGTACATACGGGAATATAAATATGATCACGTCGAATTGAAGGAAGACATTTGCACTTAAGGATATGTTAATGTTGTCAATCATTTTTCTAAGCACATCTCGTAAAAGGGTTGTTTGATTTCAGTGAACTTAGTAGTACATCATGTGAATATCTGCACAATTCAGTGAAGCTTCATTCAAAGGCAGCACACCATACAAAGATGCGTAATAAATTATTATGTTGCAGCATTTTAAATGAGACTTAATTTAACAGTCAAGGTATCTTTCATGTTGTGGACATCATGAGAGATGAGAATGTAGGGTTTTTTCTTGTAGCTGCACATTTTTAAATTGCCATGATGACAAAATACCATTTTTTTCCATAAGGTACGATGTTAAACTATGTTCTGTGCTGGTGGTTTTTTCCGTTGTTGGCAGATCAAAACGAAATGGGCATTTATTGTAAAGGACGTACCATACAACACTCCGAATTTGCTTGGGGCGAATTTCATAGGAGATTCTCAAAATATGATTTCCCCTTAGGGCCAATGTTTAACTATGTTCGGCTTCGGCAGCCATGTTTTTGTTGAATCGAAATGACATTAGCTATCTTTGAAAAGGTCCCACCCTTCACAATTCTAGTATTGTTTAGTTTTTGCATCAATTGTTTCAGAGCAGATAACGAAAATGATCTTTTTCCCTTAGGTCCAACGTTTAACAGATGCTGGCGTCAATGTTTTTTAGTTAAAATTTGCCTCAATAGATTCAGAGCAGATTCTTTTATTTATTTCCACAGAGTAAAATGGTAAGCTAAGTTCCGCATTAGCTGCCATGTTTTTGTTGGATAAAAACAAAATGAGTAATTATTGTTAAAGACCAAAAATACATCATTCCTGTAAGATTTGGTTAAATTTAATTATTAGGTTTTTCGAAAAGATGATCAAAATATGATTTTCAATTAGGGCCAGTGTAAAACTGTTTCATGCTGTCGGCCATGTTTGTTATTGAGTCGGAAAGAAATAACGATTCATTATTCCTCACATCTTTCCAGCACAGACAGAAAAAAAGAAGGGAAACGGGGAATGTGTCAAAGAGACAACGACTCAAGGGGGAGTGATAACAACTCAAAGTCGCAATATGATCTTCAATGAACGGTGAGGAAACCCCACACCCAACGGCAGGTCGGAGTCGGCCACTAAATAAAGAGTAATCAAGTTCAGCGAAATAAACACCATCCTAGAGTAATAGACATAAAGTAAACTAAGTAGAAAAGAGACAAGACACACAAAGGCTTAATAAATTTCCTGTCTTAGGACAGGCACAAACCTCCTTGGTCAGTTTAGTTCGCTTATTAGATTCGGAGCAGATGGTGAAGATGATGTTTCCCATAGAGTCAATTGTTAAAATAAGTTCTGCGCCAACATCCAGGAGCCCTAGGACAACCATAAGCCCCAATTCAAAAAGCAGATTAAAAGATACCGATGTAGAAAAAAAATATTGTTCTTTCTCCATGACAATTATTTCATTATACCAGACATCACATTTATCTGCCAAGGGCATAACATTGACTGCATAAATGAAGGGGTGAGAATTGGTAACCCCATATACAAACTCTCCACAATACCAAGGTAAGATATCTTAGGCAATCACAAAACAGTATTGTCTCCTTTTGTATCAATTTAAGTGAGGAAAACAGCAACCTGTCTTGTGTCTACTGTGAACCTAATTTAAATAAATACCCTTACAAACAGAGGTGTATTGCTTGGTCTGCAAATAGCACAACAAAACCCCCTTTTCTAATTTCCTGACTTCATAACTCACTGCAGTAAGAGATGGCTTAAAGATATATAGTGATGAAGTGTACTCAAGAAGAGGGGTGAATCAGATGTGAATTCTCAAAAACTAGAATCATTAGAATATTTATTTTCAACTGAACTAAACCACTGCAATAGTTTCAAGACATTTTCTATACTCTCAGTATTCCATGATTTAATCAATCAGTTTTTTTAAGTAAAAGGTGCGAAAAAGATAAATATTCAATTTTGGTATTAGGTAAAAATGTTTGTTCCAACAAAAAGTATAAAGATTTTTACTGATAAAGTATTTGTAGAAATTGTAGGAAAACTTTTCCAGCAGACAATATGGATAATATTGGCACTAATTGTGCACCACTTTTAGCCGATTTGTTTCTTTATTCTTGTGAAGCCATATTTATGAAAGGACTAAATCAATAAAAAAACGACAACAAGTAAGCCAAGTCTTTTAATTTCAGCTTTCGTTACATAGATGATTTTCATTCATTAAACAATCTTAAATCATATTAAGGATAACCTTCATCTTTCATCATACCCATATGAACTCGACATTAAAGAAACCAATGAACTCGACATTAAAGAAACCAATGATACACCATCAAGAGCATAATATCTAGACTAATACCTCTATATTAAAACTCAAGACCATGAAAACAAAACTTTACAACAAGCATGATGATTTTGACTTTCCAGTAGTGAACTTCCCGTTTTTGCGCAGTAATATTCTCCCATTCCCGGCATATGCTCTACATTTCACAACTCATTATCCCCTCGCCCAACGGAGTTGGGGAGGGGGATATAACATCTCGCCCGTCGGTTCGTCTGTCCGTCCATCCGAGTGTCCGTCCACCTCATGTTAAAGTTTGCGTTAAGGTTCATATCTAAGAAACTACATATGGCACATCAATCATCTTTGGTTATTGGGTGCTTCCTGAAGAGTGATGCAGCTTCAGATGATAATTGGGTCACGCTGACATGCACTTGACGCTTCAATGACTCTTGGTCAAGGTTTGCGTTAAGGTTCTTATTTGAGAAACTACATGTGGCACATCAATCATCTTTTGTCAGTGGATGCGTCTTGAAGAGTGATGCTGCTTCAGATCATTATTTTATCACTCTGGAATACATTTTATGCTTCAATAACTCCAGTTAAGGTTTGCGTCGTTAAGGTTCATTTCTGAGAAACTACATATGGCACATGAATCATCTTTGGTCAGTGGATGCATCTTGGAGAATGATGCTGCTTCAGATGATAACTGGGTCACTCTGACCTACATTTTATGCTTCAATGACTCAGGTCAAAGTTTACGTTAGGGTTCATGTCTGAGATACTACATGTGTCACATCAATCATCTTTGGTCAGTGGATGCGTCTTGGAGAGTCTTGCAGCTTCAGATGATAATTGTGTCACTTTGACCTACATTTTACACTTTACTGACTTGAGTTAAAATTTCCATTAATGTTTATATCTGAGATACTTCATGTTGCACATCCATGATCTTAATGTCAGTGTACCTTCGACATTCATACATTTTAAGATTACAAGTGTAGACACAGAAATGTCTCGCCTGTATGTGCATATCTTTATTAAAATAATAAGTCATGGCTACATGACAGGGGACAGACTGGCATGTGCACACTTAGACGTAGCAATAGACCAAATATGACACCTGTAAGTGGTCTAGTAAAAGAGAAATGATTAAAGTCGATGAACTATGAAATTAAGGTCAAGGCTATATTGCAGATCTTTTTCTGTTCTGTTACGAAAGAGACTTCATGAAAAAACTTCAAAATGGAACCATACCAAACAGTGATAATCTTATTTCTATCAGCAGGTATATTGACGATATCCTTACTATTGACAATCCCCAGTTTTTAGATTATGTAGACATTATTTACCCAAAGGTCTGAAATTGAATAAAGCTAGCAATAAAGTAACAATAAATTAAATAAAGCTAACAATAAAGCTAACAAATACTGCCCTTTTTTGGATCTAACCATCATTATTGACGCTGGTAAAATAAAATTAAAATATATGATAAAAAGCATGATTTTGATTTCACTATAACCAGTTTCCCTGTTCTTGACGGCGACACCTCACAAGCTCCATCATACGGGGTGTACATTTCTCAACTAGAACGATTCGCACGTGTTTGTTCTACTCTTGACGATTTTAATGAACGTTACCTTACTATCACAGCCAAACTTTTACAACAGGGTTACAGATTTCATAAGTTGTTGAATACCTTTAAGAAGTTTTTTTTATAACAGATATGAATATTTAATATCTAAATATGGCGTTACTCGCAAACAGCTTATTACTAAGAGCATTTCTAATTCTCGTTTTTACGGAAATGTTGTTAAAAAATGCCAGAAACTGATTAAAAATCCAGGAAAGCTGGGACGTAACTTACATTCTTTACGTAATAGGGGATATTGACAAAATACTCTGCTTACATCCGTTAAATTAGCTTTGAGATCTAGTGACCTGAATATTTTAAATACATACTGGCCTCTCACTGATACTGTCGATGTCTACTGAAATATATGATGATTCTTGACCAAATCCTGCGGGAAGTTTTGAGTTTGATTTTTCTTCCGTAGTGCGGCAGTGTTTTACCAGCAGACTAGGCTCCTTTAGCTAGCCGGCTGTTTAGCGGCGAGCATCCCTTGACCCATCTTTCAAAGTTACGTATTGTCATATTCTCTCCTTTCAAGATTGTGGTCATGGAGTTGGTAGTCTACCTGTATTGCGTTTTATTCATATGTTTACTTAACTATAGGGAAACGGGACAGATAAAGGGGAGGTTTAGGTACCCATAAACCGGTTTAACCCTACCGCTGGCTTTTGCTAGTGCCGGTACCAAGTCCGGCTGTCCCGAGTTCCTATCGTTGTTTACGTTTGTCTTTCGTCTAATTTGTATTTTTCCTGTGTAGTTCCCTAGCAGATTGTAATTATAATTTTCAGCCATTGTAGGTGTTTCCTGTTGTCCTTTTTATTTCATATATGACATGTGCCAGACTGGCATGTACCAACCTAGATGTAGCAACAGACCAAAAATGATGACTCTAGGTATCAAAGCTACATAAAAGTAAGTGTTAAAGAAAAGAAATGTTCAGAGTCAATGAACCATGAACTCGAGGTAAATGCTACATGACAGGTGTCAGACTGGCATGTGCCTACCTTAATGTAGCAACAGACCAAATATGATGACTCTAGGTATCATAGCTACAGAGAAATAAGTGTTAAAGTAAAAAAATGTTCAGAGTCAATGAACCAATGAAATTGAGGTCAAGGCTACATGACAGGTGTCAGGCTGGCATGAGCCTACCTTGTTGTAGCATTATGCAAAATATAATGCCTGTAAGTGTTCTTGTTAAAGAGAAATGATCAAAGTCACTGAACCATGAAATTGAGGTCAAGGCTGCATGACAGGTATCAGACTGGCATGGGTCCACCTTGATGTAGCATTAGACAAAATATGATGACTGTAAGTGTTCTAGTTAAGGAGAAATGATCAAAGTCAATGAACCATGAAATTGAGGTCAAGGCTACATGACAGGTGCCAGACTGGCATGCAGTCACCTAGATGTAGCATTAGACTAAATATGATGACTCTGGGTATCATAGCTACAGAGAAATAAGTGTTAAAGTAAAGAAATTTTCAGTCAGTGAACATGAAATTGAAGTCAAGGCTACATGACAGGTGTCAGACTTGCATGCACCCACCTAGATGTAGCAATATATCAAATATGGTGAATCTAGGTGGCCTAGTTACAACCAAATAAGTATTCTAGTAGAAAAGTGATCAAGGTCAATGAACCATAAAATTGAGGTCAAGGCTACATGACAGGTGTCAGACTGGCAAACACCCGCCTAGATGTAGCAAAAGACAAAATATAGTATG
>MJUU01030282.1:513-11861 GCA_002080025.1 Modiolus philippinarum
CCCTTTGATTTTGCCAATATCCATAAGGTTTATGTTCATAAGCAAGCGGCTATCTTGGATTTCCTTATTTTGATCCCCTTTAACGAGAAAAGAGGAAAGTGAATACTAATACCAAACAATCTAAGGCTTTGATGACTGTCGGACTAATGACCGTCGGACTTATGACTGTCGGACCACTGACGTGATCCCAATCAGACAAACTTGGTTATGTTCACTAGGCCATGAAATTTGCGCCAATGTTAAAAATCACATTGCACGCTGTCATGTAATGATATGTCAAATTTGACCCGTTGGATAAATTTTCTTTATTCAACGTATGTTGAATAAAGCCCCGTGCTATTTCCCGCCAAATCTATTCGGAATACAGTACTCGGTGTTTATCATTGATCATTAGAGAAAAAGATTACACCACTTTATCCCGATTATTACCATATTTCATCCACTCTCGATAGTTAAATTTTAAAATTTTAAAATGCTCGGCAAGCCTCGCAATTAAATTTTTAAAATTTCACTATCTCTAGTGGATAAAATATGGTAATGAACGGGATCTTGTGGTGTAATCTATATATACTAACCTGTATACTAAATACCTACTACGCGCGGTTAATGAGAACCAGACCTTATCATAAAAACTTAACCTGGGCACTGGGTCGTGAAATAAAGGTTAAGTTCACATTATTTTGTATCCGCCCGATAGGGTTCGTTGTAAGCTATCCATTGACCAAATATTATGTTTTTACATCAAAGGGTTCTATAAGATATCATATTAATGCCGCAGTTACCGTCAGACTTTGTAACGTTTTGATGGAACTTTTGGAAGAGATGCGAACATTCCAGACAACTTTTTGATATGGACCATGCATGTTAAGCTAATGCCAAAAGAAGAACGACAATAAAGTCTCGTGTGCATTTATTCCATATCATTTCATTGTTTGTTAAATTGGATAAGTTGTTTTAGAGAAATTCTTTGAATGTTTTTTTTTTTCACTAGAGGACACGATGTTAAACTATACGCTACCCGTTTGCAGTAATCTTGGATATTGTGCCAATGCCTCGAGCTCTGCTGGTGGACTGTCAGTCCCCGAGGGTACTCGCCAACCCAGTAGTCAGTACTTCGGTGCTGACCCGAAAACCGATTTCATTGAAAATTGCAATATTTAATTTTTACAAATTTTGTTCAAAACTAAGGAGTATCTCCATCATGCAAAGCTCTGTCCTTAGCTGTATTTTGGCTTTTCTATTTAGCTCCTCTTGGTTATTTGTTCTCTATAAAATTTTACCCTTTTTTCGTTTAATGGACTTCCAAATGTTTTGCTTTGATCTGCACTGATGAGACATAAGTTGTCGAAATGCGCATATGCAGAAAATAAATTTACAGTAACTTCGGTATTTTGTTCTTTATTACCACTGGGCCGATGCCTCTGCTGGTGGACTGTTAGTCCCCAAGGGTACTCACCAACCCACTAGTCAGTACTTCGGTGCTTCCACTTTATACATGTGTTTTCAATTTCTATCCCCTGTACCTGAATCGGTTTTCATGGACTCTTTCAACAAAGTCGTCAGGCCCGTCCCCATGTGTGTCCCGTCTATGCGGGGTAGTTATAGTAATGAAAACTTGGCCGTGGACCATTGTAGCCTGGGATCCTGGCCCAAGCTGGCTACCGCGCAAGGTGCAGCGACAGCAAACGGGCCAGGATCCGAGGCTATGGACCATTGTAGACAAACTACGGATAAACGGACACGTTTCATGTAGTATAATATCCCTTCTACACAGGCATCATTCCGTCCATCGAGAAAATTGCACGTGAAGGACTAGGTAATGGCAGTCAAGTATTGCATTGGGTGCGTGATGGATCAGGCAACGGTTCGTGAAGGACTTCCTATCGAGGAAAACATTGAAGGTCAATGATTATTTTATTATGTTCTATTTATAAGGATAAATTTCTAAAATTTCAATATGTCTGTCAAAATGGTTCAACAATACCTATTAATCCATGCTAAATTCATGGTTGGAAAATGCATAGTTTTCTCAAAAACCTTGAAGGCAGACTCCTCACCCACATTTTCTACGTGAAGATATGGTTAAAAAGGGCGTTATTTTGTCTATTTTATTTACAAAATAGACTTCATTTTGCAAGATCTTGACAAACTTTGATATTGCAATAACCAATGAACTTACTTATGCAACAATATAAATCTATATACAATATATCAACATTAAAAACATAAAAACTTATATTTTCCGTCCGTGAAGGATCAGGCAACGAACTATTGAGCTCGTGAAGGATGCTCGTGAAGGCTTGACCTTTAAAGAGACTTGGTTGATTTATTTGTTAGAGTTTAAATCCAGTGAGCAATATTTCAGCTATATCCGAACGAATGCAATTAATCATTAATTTTATGTTTTAGTGCTAATTATTGCTCAATGCTTTGCTCTAAATGTGTGCTTTTATGTGCTTATCTTATTTAAGTTTTAACTCTGGTATATGTACATTGTCTTACATCTTGTGAACTGTCTTTTATGGTAAATTGCCTGTCTTATGTAATATATATAGCACCGCTTTTACGAATTAAAATATTTATCGCACGAAAAACGCGTTAGCGTTTTGAGTGCAATAAATATTTTAATGAGTAGGGCGGTGCTATATATGATTTGTAATATGACCAATGAAAAACGTTTTACCGACAGTGCTGATTATTTTTTACATGAATGACAGCTAGGTAGCAACAACGTGCAATTAGCACGTGATTTAGGACGTGTACACCTGATCAGTATCGATGGATCGGTATTATAAGGTAACCAGTGTTTTATTTTATTCCAATTACACGTATATATTTCGCTATTTTTAGTTGTTATAGTTAAAGAAATGGTAGAAGCTAAGAATTTGAAGAAATATAGTATTTTTCGCTTTGGTAGGTCAAAAGGCCGGGTGCAGAGAACTGATCCCCTTTTTTTCCCTTTAATGAAAAAAAAACACTCGAAAGTTTCCTGCAATATTTAGCCAAAAATAAGACAGTAATTGACAAAATTTACTGGACCAGCTTTTTCTGGAATTCCACTGAAATCCCGTCCGGTTATGAAGGATAGATCGGCAGATGCTTTGGCATCAGTTAAAAAGGCATTTTTTTATTTAGCGTTTCCAACAGGGAAGAATGTGGGTCCAAAAATTATACTAGAAAGATTTGAACTTGCCATTAATTGAGTGAATATTTTAAAATAAACTACAATACTGCGATTTGTATGGCACTTACGCCGATTTAAATACGGCACATTTACCGGAAAGTGTGCGTGTGTGTGGGGGGGGTAAATCTGTCGTATTATTTGAATAGTATCAAAGCACAGTCGTTACTTTGCCATCAGAATTTCTTGTTACAATAGTGGTCTATTTACGTAATTTCTGATTTTTTTCGAAGTCACTTCTCGTTGAATGTAATTCGTGAAAAGGGGCGGAGCTTCAACTGTGCATTATCTAAATTTGCATAATATTAATGCACTGTTGGTAACTCCTTCCACTGCCATAAGGTTCAATGTGTTTTGTGGAGCGAGATTTTGATATAATGCAATATCATGAAAAGCCGTCCGATAATGCACTGTTTAAGCATTGCCCTTCATTTTATAAGTATTAAATCATGCTAAGATCAAAGGAATCATATTACAAGTGATGTTAATTTTTGTTTTATATGTGCATGCTTTGTTGTTTTAATGTTAGTTATTTGTTTTATGTATTCGGTAAAAAGCTCATTAGAGCTTATGTTGTAAATTTATATAATATGCCGAATCAAAATAAAGTTTTATCTATCTATCTAATCAATTGAAAAAAATTTAGTAAAAGAAGAAAGAACAAAGGTGGGAGGGATAACCGGGGCAACGAGTTTTGATTGCCACTGGAAAAGGGGTGAAATGGGTAGGGACAGAAAATTTAGCCAAAGTGACTCCGCTCTCTTTAGAAAAAATATAGGAGAGGTCTTCATACTGCATGGAGCGTGGCGTGTCTTCGTTAAGTTTAGCTAAAATGGTTCGGGGTCGGGCTTCCCGTATTATGACCTGACTTATCCGCATAGACAGGGCATTCCCCTATCCACCTACTGGGGACTCGCCCAGCAGTTCTGTAGCCAGAGTCCCTGAAACCCGATTCAGGTGTCAGGAATGTGTAAATTAATATAAGACTATTAAAGTATAATTAAACCTCATCAAATGCAAACTAAGCATCTACATATAACTCATGATATATGTAATAAGGTAAAATTTGAAGTGCATTGAAAGCCTAATACCTTAAATAGTAAAATACACACTGTCTGGCTCAACATGAATAAAGTCAAACTAAATTTTAAGCAAAATATGCTAATACGGATCAGTTTATATTTTTAGTGAGCATTTTAAACTACAATAAAGTGACATTTTATAGCTGATTTTTTCGAAACTGAAGAAATATTAAAAAAATAATTTATCTCGATCAAAAAGTTTTAAAACGTAATAATATTGCATACGGGGAGTTTATCGAAAGCACGCTTTCACATATCAAAAGCGCATTTTTATTTCATCAAAAGCGCACATTTTTACCAAGGATGTATATATCTACATATATATATATATATACGTTCTTGTTTTTACATACCAAAAGCGCACTGCTCACCTGTATTTTACATGTGAGATCACACGAGATCATAAACACATATGTTAACTCCAACTGCAATAAATTTTAATGAGATGTATATCCATTTTAGTTAGCTTCAGATTTTCCGGACAACAACGCAAAAACCAACGGAAGTTGATAAAATATCTTCAGCAGTATCTTACTGAACCATTAACAAAAGTTCCTCGGCAGAGTTAGCAAAGAATTCAAAATCTGAAGAACAAGACAGGATAATCAAACTTGATGTAGCGTAAGTCGTAATTACAAATTCTTCGTATTTATTAGCCCGAGTGTTCACATTTCAAATAAAATAACAATCCATTAAAAACTATAAAGGTTAACTGTTTATTGCAATTTAGAAGGTATATTTTACCTCTCGACCAATCAGAATGCTGCATGTGTTAAGAATTTGTCTACTGACCATCTTGAATAACTTGCTTAATACAAGTCAGAACAATAGAGTAGACAGACACTTAGAAATGGCTTATTCTGATTAGTCACAGATCATTAGCTAAATAAATAAAGAATGTGGTAATAAAATATCCAACATAAAAATGTATTGTTAACAAAATTTAATTCAATGAGATAATTTCATTTTTTTTCTCTTTCAAAACTGAAACTTCCATTTTTTTCATATTTCAGTTTTCACTTTTTTTCACTTCCTTTTTACTATGAAACTAATTATTATCCAAATTTCAATTTTTTGTTTTTTACAATGAAGCTGTAATTTTATCTCACATTTCCATTTTTTCTCTATATATTTTCAATTTTTATAATGAAACTTATTTTTTTCCTAATTTCAATTTTCACTTTTTACTACAAAACTGTATATTTTATACACATTGATACAATTTGATATATCGAATCGGAAACAATGAAATTATAACATTTTTTTCGATTTATCATGATATTATTCCCAGAGTAATTATTTTGAATATTATATTCTCATAATATTTATCTGTATTGTTCTCCTCAGTTAATCTGACCGTTCTCATTGAATGTTTTCTTTGAAATAAAACAAATTTTCAGTGTCATTTTGACAAAAGTTTGATGATCAATAAATTACCACCACAGTCTTCATCTTTTATCTTTGCTGATTAACAATTATTGACCGTATAGTCTTTGATTTGTGAGGATCATAGAGTAACACCTTGTCAGATAAAAGGGAGTCTCCAGTAAAACATACCTTCTAAGTGGATTAGAAGGTTACTAAATCTTTCTTAACAATTAAGAAGTCTCGCCTGTCAATTAAGAATTAAGAGGCTCGACTTCTTAATTGTTAAGAAAAATTTAGTAACCTTCTAACCCTTACTAAAATACAGATGATTTATAAGACAACTCGGTGCGCTTTCGATAACCCGGACCGGTGCGCTTTTGATGAAACAGTCAAATTTCAAAAGTGCGCTTTTGATATCCAAAGTATCTGTACGAATTTGTAAATCTCTCATTTTTGTCTCGCCCGCGATGAAGGTCGCGGAAGCGAGACATAGCGATCCAGAATTCCTTCGTCGGCGTCGTTGGTGTCGTCGGCGTCGTCGTCAACTGTGGTTAAAGTTTTCTAAACATCAATATCTTCATCAAATCTTTATGGAATCATTTGAAATTTGGTCAGAAGCAAGAAAATGGTCAGAAAATTACTTCTAGCTGAAAAATTTCGAAAATCTTATTTTAGTTTTTCTGTATTTTTTCCGTATTTGGACTTCAAAATTTATCTCAACCCTGTGGTTAAAGTTTTTTAGAAGTCAAATGAAGTAATAAAATTTTATTGGAATTTCACATAAAGTGGTCAAAAGTTAAATGATAGTTAAAAATGTTTTTTTTTTAAGTTTTCCATATTTTTTCCAAATTTGGACTTAAGTTTTTTGCAAAAAAATTTCAATGTTAATTGCTAAGAGGTAAATGTTGTCTTTCAATCTTAATTGAATCGCATTAAAATTAACATTTTTGCATAAAATGAGCAGATAAGTAACAGGTTATTGGAATTTTGATTCCGGTTCCAACTTTGGCAAATTTCCTGAAAATTTTAAAGACCAATGACTTTTGAAAATTTTTGCATCCAATTACAAATTTTAAGAATGTTTTGGTATCGGGCATAGTTTAGAACACTAAAAAATTAAATAACATAGTTCCAACGTTAGTAAATTTTCTAAAACTCTCCAAGATAAGCTATTTTTAGACATTCTTCGTAGCAACAATGTTTGTTTTATATAAATTTGAATCAAACAAACATTTTAATAAAAAAAAAATTGCAAAAGATTTTGATTCCAATTTCGGTTTACATTCCTGGAACTCTCAAAGACCAGTTATTTTTGGGAATTTTAAATAGCAACCGTAACTTTTTCAGTTCCTTTTAGTTATAATGATCATTTTCAAAAATCAAATTACAAAAATCTTTGATTCTTATTTTGGTAAATTTCCTGAAACTCTCAAAGACCTGTTTCCTTTGTAATTCTACCTAGCAACCATGACTTGTTCAATTCCTTACAGTTATAATGATCATTTCCAAAAGCCAAATTGCAAAAATCTCTTTGATTCTTATTTTGGTAAATTTTCTGCAATTCTGTTATTTTTGGAGTTCTGAATAGCAAGTTGCAACCACAACTTTTTTCAATTTCTTACAGTATGAATAATTATTTTCAATAGTGAAATTTCCAAAATCCTGGATTTCAGTTTTGCTAAATTTCACGAAACTCCAAAAGACCAGTTATTTTTTGGAACTCTACTTAGCAACCATACTTTTTTGCAAACATTTGATTGAAAACAGTCATTGTACAAAAAAATGATTCCAATTTTGGTATGAAAGTCTCAAAGAGAAATTCTACCTAGTCACCTCTTCTAAATAAAGGCCAAAATATAATGACATGTACTGAGCGGGCGAGACATTAGGTTCCATGGAACCTATACAAATTTTATTACTTAAACTGTAAAAAATATGATTTAAAACAAGAATGTATCTCCCAAGACACAGGTGTTTCCATCATCCTGCAAATGAAATTGAAAACAATTTTTGCTGCACTTTCTGTCATTGTTATGGTGAATGATTGTACAAATTTTCATGAACCGTCTCAGAGAAATCAGCTTAAACGCAAAGGCGAACCTGCAGTTTGACGGACGGACGTATTAACTAATAATCTTTATTTGCAGACGAAAGACTCGTTAGAGTCATAGCAATATTAACGAAAGAAAGAATCAGATGGACCCACTTTATGGATGTAAATTATTAAGAAATATTTCAATTTGTGTTATTTTACAGATCAATGTTTTAATTTTATTTAGAATGATTATTTAAAACATGTAGAAGGAAAGTAATTAAAAAAAAAATTCAAATGCTTGTTTTTACTACATTTTGCGGACATAAATGTTCGTCATACCGTCGGGAAACCATTTCAAATGATAGAAATGGGTTTTTGGTACAGGCATTTCAAAAGAAAATGTGGGTTAAACCGATTTTTCCACAAGGGACTGATATCTATTAAATTTTTAATAATCGTATGAGGCGGATTTATTTTTTTGAAGCCTAAATTAATAAGGTGGTCATGGAGATAACTGTGTCTAATGAGAAAGTCTCTATAATTTGTGCTAGCTCTCGCGTAATTGTAGTGATTTTATGCTATACATTTGATTCCATGTTGTAAATATAACATGTATAATAATCGCACTTTATTATATATTTTCCTTCTCGTCTTGTATCATTTACAGCGGAATTATAAATGAGATGATTTTTTATGCGAACAACATTTTGGGCAACCCATACTATTATATCTTATTTTTTTTTAATCCGCAGAACTTCAGCAGATCAAATATCAAATTGGCATTGGCTCGGTCAAGTCGATCCTTCACGAACCAAAATTAACGTTGCTTCATCCTTCACGTGCAAGAAAAGAGCTTTTTTGTCCAAATGATCCATGCAAAACTATATAATAGAGATATGACATCTTCCCAAAGCTTCTTTTGACAATATGTGTTAATATCTGTGGGAATATCATAACAAATAATGAGAAAAGGATAACTATCGTATCAAAATATGACCAAATGTGGGTATATGTCAATGAAAATTGCATGTCTTTTTCGTTTTTCAGAATACCGCAAGGTATATTCGTAATTTTTTTACACCAAAATAATCATTGATGACTACCATTTTGACAGACAGTTTTAGTTTTTTAGATTTCATTTTCGCTTTTAAATAATTGTCTATTAAAAGTTTAAAAATGAATAAAAATCACTGATTTATTCCTTCACTAACCGTTGCCTGATCCATCACGCACCCGATGTAATACTAGACCGCCATTACCTAGTCCTTCACGTGCAATTTTCTCGATAACCGGAATGATGCCTGTGTTCTATATATTTCGAAAAAAAGTGTTTTGAGACGATGTACAGGGCTATATTTCCTACACCTACCCATTTCTCTTCTTCTCCAATAGCGATGAAAACTTGCTGCATCGGTTGCCTTCCACCATTTATTTTACTCTTCTTCTTGAATTGTTTAACTTGTTCTCGTCCTGATACTGTTGAAATATTGCTCACTGCATTTACGGAAAACCAACTAATCAATCAATCAATCAATCGGTTTCCATTTACTAGTATTTTATTTGGTGATATGACAATCCCCTTTTTTACAAGTAATTTCAAATGTAATATATTGATGATATAAGAATTAGTATATCTATCATGTTCTGAAACCCTTAAACCTGGGACTAATATATTAAACTTGCGGTTATGAATACATGTGTATTGATATCAAGGGACAATGACTGCTTTGTAAACTTTCATCGGTCAATGTTTTATTTATGAAAAAGGAAGTAACCAGCTTGATATAAAACTTATTAAATCAAAAATAACGACTGAGCACATCCTGTTTATTATAAAAGTTGTCTTGTTCGTCCCTTTTACCCAAATAAAATGTCTCCGACAAATAACGTTTGTATGCTAAAACAGGAAATAAGTAATAAAATCCAGATGAAATTTGTTCGCATTCAATTTGGATTTTGTGCTTAATGAAGATATTTCTTCTTAATATATTAAAATATACCATATGGGAATATGTCATTTGGTAATATTAGATTTCTTTGACAGTTCGGACTATATTTATAGAGATTGTTTTTCACGTTCATTGACACTGTAAGCATGGATTAACAATAAAATTTCCCATCGGGTTTTTGTATTGGACACATAAACATTTTGCTAATTAAGAAAACAGTCTAAAAATATATAATGTGCGACAAATGGTGAGCTTAAAATATTTGGTGAATTAGGAAGTGGATCTTAGACTTCTTCACAAATGTAAGTCCATCTTATATATCATTTTCTCATTTCTCTCAGTATAGTTTTAGGCAGAGACATATATATAATTATAGAAATTGGCAACTCTACACTGTGATCACCCTATATTGCACATCAAACATAATACAGCCACATCAGCGCACGTGCATGAGCGCTTCTATTTTTTTTTTTTTTACATTTAGTCGGCATATTTCTAAACCAGCTGTAAACCGAAAAGTGAATTGTTTTCAGTAACTATTTTATAATGGTTTTATTTTCTGGACAGAAAATTTATTTTCACTTGTATCGACAAAATATTTTTTTTTCAAAATTAGCTATATTGTTTGGTACAAAAAGCCTTCTTCAGAATATTTTTTTTTCATCATATTGGCAGCCAAGGGAAACTAGGAAAAACAATATTTCTCTCAACGGAAAAATTAGTGTACATCCTCAACCCATCCACCTTAGAGCTTGTGAATAATTAATTTGGTTTCTTTTTGAAAAAAGTCATTAGAACTGAGGGCGGGCATTTGCTCTTTGTTTGTATTTTATTTACATATGTACAAAATTATGTATGTGACAATAAATATCAATAAAGTTCTTAGGGACCGACCATTTAACTTGAAGGGGGGGGGGCTATGGTTTTTTCAAAAAAATATTTTGGATCTGGTTTTATGTGAACTATTTTGGCTGCCAAAATGATGAAAAAAAAATTCTGAATGAGGCTTTCTGAGCAAAAAAATAATGTTAATTTTGAAAAAAAAATATTTTGTTGATACGCGTGCAAAAAATAAATAATTTGTTTTGCGCGAAGCGCGAAAAAAATTTCCTGTCCAGAAAAAAAACCATACCCTCCCCCCTTTCAGGTTAAATGGTCGGTCCCTTAGAACATATAGTTCTTGTAATGACCGCGACCGCCACTTACAGAGTTTTGTTGTTTTGTATTTGTTAAGTTATAACCATTTATTGTAAATGAGTTTAATCTATCTAATCGCTAATTTTGGGTACTTCGGCATTGATTGTCATAGCAACAGGTAAATATCGACCGTACGCACCTGTTGCATTTAAAACAATCTTGACCAATTAGATTAGAGATAACATTGATCATTCCATGTGAGTTGAACAGGAAGTGCCAAAAATTATCAACAAAGACTGGAAAACGGTGTGTTCTTTTTTTAATTTAAATGCTTCTTTAAAGTAAGAAAAGAGGGATATTTAAATTGTATGCAAGGTGTTCAGGTAAACTTTGATGTCACAGACACACTGTGTCACAGACCCTTTAAAAAGGGGGAGGTGGAGGAGACATGTACACGTAATTCTTGCATTACCAGCTAGTTGTTATTATTTTTGGGGTGAAGTAAATCAGTTATGAACTGTTTTTGAACTTTCAGATGTTTTATTTTTTGTTAAAGTTTTACTTTATATGTGTGTGTATGGGTGGGGGGGGGGGGG
>MJUU01030283.1:0-25961 GCA_002080025.1 Modiolus philippinarum
ACAAGGACATACTTAAATGGTCACTCTGCCTTTTTATATACGGATAATAATCAATACAATCATTGATACAGGGTAAAATCTATTGGTTAAAGTCAGGACAATAACACAAACTTTGGCTTAAATTTTCATAGATGCAGACACCTTTAAATGTAGACATCATACAATTTTCAATTTTGATACAATAAAGAAAGGATTTACAACTTAATATTACTATAGTAAAGAGCAGGGTAATAACAAAATAACCGAACAGAGTAGTCAAAAGCCGGAGTCCATGAAACAAAAAGACAAACGTGAAAATAAAGTTCGGTGGCACTTACATGAAAGGTTGAGTACCACCTGAATAGACAATGTTACGAAAATGTTGGATAGCACTAAAAGAATATAGTCCCATCTGCATTGCTTCATATATATTCGTGGTATTAACATATAAAATATAAAGATAATGATAATAATGTAATGGATGTGACTGATTATGTCCCTTGACGAAATTGGACTTTTAGTGTTTATGAATTTTAGAACATTCGTTTTATAATTTAAATCAATAGGACTTATTATAATTGACAGTAAATGTGTTTATTTCATATTTATTTTGATTAATATTTGATTTTACATATCTTTTGTCTTTACTTTGAAAATTTAGATTTCTTTCCTTACTTTTCTGAAGTAGTTTCACTTAAGACATATATAGATATGTTCGACTATCATTCAGGAATAGTGGGTGTAGTATTCTTACTCCACATCAAAAAGCAATCTGAATTAGATTGCAGCTCGCATGAAAGTTAGTCCTTCAACCTCGAGCAACTTTTGGCTTGTACACGTTCTAAAAAAGCAGTCTGAATTAGACTGACACTAGCTTGAAAGCCAGCCTTTCAACCTCGAGTTCTTTTGGCATTACACATTTTGGCAATATGATTTGGATACTTTCTAAAGTCTTAAAACACAACGCGAAATATTCTTTTGGCCAAGTTTGAAATGCTTTCTTTTTGTTTCAAAGTTGCTTTTCTATTTGGAATTCATCTTGATTCTTGTTGATGTTGAACTGTTGTACATTTGTAAATAAAGTATTCGAAATGTTTGAATCGTTATGTTCAGCCATATACTGATATCAGGTATCCTGCATACGAATCAGGGGCGAAGTATCTGCCACTACACTGCCCAGGAGGTCAAATCTGGTCGATCACTGACCCCTTCCTGTTACAAAATGGTGCCGTGACCAGGATACCTGTTCCCTCAGTATTGGTTTGAATTTTTGTTTGATCATTGTTATTTTGTTTTCTTGTTGTCATTATTCTTGGTTAGGATGATTAGGTTTGAACAAAAACCTTGTACTTTTGATGGTGTTAGTTGCGATGTTGAAGACTATTTTGTCCAGTTTGAGGCAGTTAGTCGATGGAACAAATGGTCTGTATCTGACATGGCTTGTCAGTTAGTTATTTGTTTACGCGGAGAAGCACAAACTGTTCTACGTTTTCTTACATCATCTCAGATTGAAAGTTATGATTATTTGAAGAAGTTGCTTTTGCAAAGGTTTAATCCAAAGGAGAGGTTGGCATTCCACAAGTTTCAATTAACAAGTTGTAGTGTTATGTCTGGTGAGCCAATAAGTGAATTTGGACATCGTTTCAAGCTTTTGTGCCAACGTGCACATCCTGATCATTTTCATGATATTCAGTCCTACTTTGTTGACATATTTTTAAACAAGTTGNTTCTGTTCCAGGATCATGCAAGCCCACACGTGCATGTATGAAAGTATATTACTCCACCCGATAATATAAACGAACATTCCCGGTCAGACGCAACTTACATATTCAATAATTTTCAAATTGAAAATGAACATGTTTGTTACAAATGTCATCTTTAAAAACTCTAAAAAAAACTAATGTAAAATTCAATGTCAAGATAGCACTATTTTAATCTGCCCAAGAACACAGAAAGGTTTGCGTTGTTAGTCCATGCCATGCCTGCGATCACTTATGTGTTTCAAAATATTTCAAAGAGGTGTAAGTTGGGAAACCGGCGATGCCTTGAAGTTGAGATTTTATCTCAACTTAAAAATGAAAACAGATGTCATCAAATTCATTGACTTACTACGAGTGAATTAACTGAACACTTTCATTAATAACGTTTCAAATTATTTCGAAGGGTGGTATTTCTTTTCGATACGTTTTTAAAAAGATATTGGAAGAGTGGCATTTCTTTTCGATGAATTTAAAAAGGTATAAGCTTGAGCAATTTCTAATTTTTTTTTTATTGTAGAAAAATGGCCGATGGATATCTATAAAATGTTACTATTTTCTATCATTTACCTACTTAATTTTTCTGTTTCGTTTTTTTCTTTTCATTTTTTGTTAGAAAATTGAAGTATTTTTTCCGCAAGTGAAATTCGTTAGAATTTAGGAGCCAATACTGTGTGGAATACTCATGTGTCTCAGATTAAAACTTCTATAGTCGTGACAAATAATAAATAACTCTAGGGTTCACTGCAAGGTAAACAACAAATATCCTCACACGAGGTGTAAAGGTAGGAATTTGACTGTATTTACATAACTGTAGGTATCATACAAGGTTTTAGATCTTGCTTCCAACGTTTATTTGTCAATGTTGTCAAACAATATGTATGAAGTGGGGAATATTGGCCTACTGCCGGTTTGTTCAAACAACTTGTGATGGCGCTGTAACTTTAGTAAAAGAAAGCAGCATTTGATATTATAGCGTATAGGTCCTTGATTACATATGGTGCTGGGAGTGGAGTGAATCCTTCAGCTTGTGCTGGGTCTTTCATTCGTCTCCCTTTGATATTGTCAAAAATATCAGTGACAGTTCTTGGGGTCCTAAAAGCAAATAATAAAAATAAATACATAAACCCTTAAATAAAAAGATTCCCCGTGAGATGTATGCTCTCTATTCATTTCAATTATGGTGTACTTGTTCTTGATATAATTTCTTATATGGATACACTGTCATATTTTCAAATTTTGATATTTTATATCTTATGTATTTTCAAAATATTATTCTGATCACCTGTTTATTCTGTCCACATCTAATAATTTCATAATGCCAAGTTTTCTTACTATTGAGTCGATGAGTGCCTTGTGGTTGTTTATATGTTGTGATTGTCTTCTGTTAGGTCTTTTTGTCGGACAAGGGATGGCAACGATGGTGAGAACACCAGTTGATTTTATGTTTGTTGACGATCCCGCATCCATGACATGAAAAACATTGATGTAGCGTTGCTCGACATCTAACAAGGAATTCTGCTCAAACGGATGCTCGAGGCCGTCTTAACTTACTGTGAAGTATAAGCAAAGCTCATTGTTGAAGGCCTCATGGTGACAACAACAAAAGCGTTGTTCCATGTCTTGTTTTTACCATGTATTTGTAGAGACTTTGTCTCATGCGATTTACTCCAAATCCCTTCATTGAACAGTTAATAACAATTAAGCAGAGTAAATTAGCTCTGCAATGAAAAATAATAATTTTTTGGTCTTCAACACCTCAGGAAGCAATTTTTTTCCGGCTATCAGGGTCAGTCGAGGTTTTGATATGGAGACGACACTTGTACTTCAAAAAGATACTAATAATGATATTTAATAATCATGACAGAAATTAAAACAAAGTTCGACATCTAGAAATTTTAGAGAAATATCCTGACCAATCCAAGAGAGAATTTGTAAGATTGAAAACAGAATGTGAACTGTCTTGTATACAACAAATTTGGGTTTAAATGACAACATCATGGGTCAAGGAAACATTTCGCAGTACGTTTCAATATTTCCTCTCCGAAATTACGTAAACGCAGGTCACGTGGTGGAAGAGTGAATTATAACATCAAAAACAAACGTAATAACCACGAAAATGTAAAAGATCTGTATATCATTTCTTTTGATTAAATTTTTAGCGCAATCTTTGTCTAGAGTAGCTCCTTTTACATAAAAGATTTTTAACCGCCATACACAAGACACCTGTAATGGATGTGACTGATTATGTCCCTTGACGAAATTGGACTTTTAGTGTTTATGAATTTTAGAACATTCGTTTTATAATTTAAATCAATAGGACTTATTATAATTGACAGTAAATGTGTTTATTTCATATTTATTTTGTTTAATATTTGATTTTATTCATCTTTTGTCTTTACTTTGAAAATTTAGATTTCTTTCCTTACTTTTCTGAAGTAATTTTAACGAAGACATATATAGATATGTTCGACTATCATTCTTCAGTAGTGGGTGGAGTATTCTTACTCCACATCAAAAAGCAATCTGAATTAGATTGCAGCTCGCATGGAAGTTAGTCTTTCAACCTCGAGCAACTTTTGGCTTATACACGTTCTAAAAAAGCAGTCTGAATTAGACTGCCACTCGCATGAAAGCCAGTCTTTCAACCTCGAGTTCTTTTGGCATTACACATTTTGGCAATATGATTTGGATACTTTCTAAAGTCTTAAAACACAACGCGAAATATTCTTTTGGCCAAGTTTGAAATGCTTTCTTTTTGTTTCAAAGTTGCTTTTCTATTTGGAATTCATCTTGATTCTTGTTGATGTTGAACTGTTGTACATTTGTAAATAAAGTATTCGAAATGTTTGAATCGTTATGTTCAGCCATATACTGATATCAGGTATCCTGCATACGAATCAGGGGCGAAGTATCTGCCACTACACTGCCCAGGAGGTCAAATCTGGTCGATCACTGACCCCTTCCTGTTACACACCAAAGATATTTTACCTTTAATTCTTTTTCATCAAACAAATTGTCAATCAAGTGGAGCTGAACAATCACAGTTAAAATTAGATACAATGATAACAATTGATTAGAATGATTGTATAAATAAAACAATTTTGGTGTATTAAAAGTGAAAAAAAAATACAGTATATACTGCACACACAAATATAAGGGGTACCACAAGCATGAATTGCTATCTTAACATGTATATTGGGGTGAGACAGAGCAATGGAAATATATACAAATATTGCATAGAAAAATGTTGCTAATTAAGTTTGGATTGAATCATTTAGGAGAGTGTACATTTGACTATATATAAATTCATCTTCTGCAGACAGTAACCATATAAATATTTGAAAAATTGGATCGATCCTATTTCCAATCTAGGAAATTTTGAATCGGAGCCATTTTCTATATAATCTAAATTAGGGAACTTTTTATTTATCGAATTAAGAATGTCCTTCCTACCTATTTCTAGAGAAGGGCACTCTAACTTCATTTGCAATTTCATTATTGCACAATTTACATATTCTTTGATCCACTGGAACATTAAAATACCTGCCACGTTCAATTTCTAACTTGTGGGCACTAATTCGAAAATTTATTAAAATTCTTCTGAAATTTGGGTTTCCCCATTTCAGGAAACTCTCAAATCTGAAACGGCCGTGCGCGGTCCCGGCTTATGAATAGGCCCGTAGCATCCTCTGAGCTTGGAGTATGAGTCTTCCTAACAGAAGACCCCGAGGGAACCCCGGGAAATAGTACCTAGTATCTCCGGCTTGCGGGATGTGACCCCTCCTAAACGGGGTCTGACCCCGAGGGTCCCGGGATATAAAAATAGGACCCGTTCCGTGGTTGTACGGGATTAATAAATACACAACCCATATTTCGGATGGGATGTAAACTCAGGTCCACGTGTTGGAAGAAATGCCACGCATCCTGCATGTTAAAGAACCCTTGTAGCAAGCTTTTTTTGAGTGGTCCGTAGGTGATCAGCTACAAGGCTAAATTCCCCGCCCTTTTCGAATTCACCCTACTTTTCCAGTGGCAGTCAGAATTTACCGTCCCATGGCTCTTTTCATACCCCAAAGTGATTATTTATTAACAAACTTGTTCTCGTCTTGATATAGCTGGAATATTGCTGAGTAGACGTTAAACAATATTCAATCAATCAATCAATCAAATCTGAAATCATTTTTAAAATTTTAGTACGTGATTTATTCCGATATGTTTCATTATTTCTGTCATTATATATTTGATCCTTCCTAATAACATTAACAATCTATAAAGGTAGCATACCACCCTTGATTTTTCCCTATTTGTCTTTGTTAAATTGGTCATTTTCTGAGAACCATAGCACATTTACTGTCATTTCAAATTAACCGTAACCCTTTACCTAATTAATTGAATATATTATGAGCCTCCAAAAAAATTTTGAAGACAACTTATTTAATATAAGAAAATGCCCTCCACCGGAAGTACACTACTATCAAAAATCAACTTTCACCTTCACTGCCAACCCGTGAAATGGTCATGTCATTGTTTTCACAAAAAAAAAAAATTACAACTGATAGGATTAAAATAAAGATTTTTTTTGGTACCTAAGAAGTTCAGCTTTCAAACAGTATGCAGGTTAATTACATTGGATACAGAACTATTTCATTCATCCCATAGAAATATCCATACTCCATTGGTAAGTACTATTTTAACATACTACCTTTGGCGGACGAATTTCCTTTTGGTGGTATGATACGTAAAGGGCCTCTTTATTCTAATAAAATTAGCTCATATCATATATATATTTTCTTCTATGTTTTTCCAGTAATTCTGCAAAGTTTGATTAAGATCTGGTGAACACTTTGAGAAATGTAAAAAAGCTCGTGTAAAATAAAATTCTAATTGGAACAATATTCCACACTAAGGCAGGGTTGTCAACAAACATAAAATTAGCTTGCAAAGTCTTCTTACGATCGCGTAATTCAGTTATATAACATATACAAAGGTACGTTAACATATGATGGGGTCTAAAATAGCTTAAAACTTCAAAACTGCCCCAAAATGCGTGTAATGTTTAGCCACTTCCCCTGTGAAATAGAGTTCAAGAAATTTTGAGCTCTTCATGAATTGTTATAAAACAGGTTATGAAAACAATGTCATGCGAGTACTTTTCATCAAGATGTTCAGGAAATAATCTTGAGTAGTTCCTGAAAACAATGTCACAAATTCACGGAGGCTTGTTGAAGAAAAGTTGTTGAATAGTTCATGAAAGCAATATTTTCTTGAAATCGGGAATGTAGATAATATACTTAGTATACATTTACTTGAAAAATTCAAAACGGATAAAATACATGAACATTATTTTATGAACCAGTTAAGTAGTGCAGACCTGTCTTAACTGGTATCGGAATTCCAGTATTGTGATTGATTGATTAGTTAGAGTTTAAGTCCAATGAGCAATATTTAAGCTATAACAGGACGAGAACAAGTTAATCAATTCAAAAAAAAAAAATGTAAGTAAAAGAAAAAAGAAGGACAACCGGGGTAACGACTTTTGATTGCCACTGGAAAAGGGGAGAAATGGGTAGGGGCAGGAAATTTGAAAATTTCTCGTATATTAATCAAATTAGAGGGAGTCACGATGTCATTGATGTAGGGGTAAAATTTTCGATATTTAGAGAGTGAAGTCTTATAATTTACGTCAGAAGTTTATTGGGGTAGGGGTTAAATTTATGGATTTTAAGAGGATATCGGGTAAAGAAATGTCGCATATGTGGATTTTATGAAAAGCTTGTATGGCTATCATTTAATGTCTATTTATTATTGGAAGTACAAGGTAATGCCTATTTATTATTGGAAGTACCAGTTATCATTTTGAGACAATTAATTGATTGATTGATTGAGTGAATATTGTTTAACGTCTACTCAGCAATATTTCAGCTATATCAAGACGAGAACAAGTTTGTTAATAAATAAACACTTTGGGGTATGGAAAGGGCCATGGGACGGGAAATTCTGACTCACTGGAAAAGTAGGGTGAAATCGAAAAGGGCAGAGAATTAAGCCTTGTAGCCGATCACCTACGGACCACTCAAAAAAGAGCTTGCTACAAAGGTTCTTTAACGCGCGGGAAGCGTGGCATTTCTTCCAACACGTGGACCTGAGTTTACATCCCATCCGAAAGATGGGTTGTGTATTTATTAATCCCACACAATCACGGAATGGGTCCTCTTTCTATATCCCGGGGTTCCCTCGGGGTCAGCCCCGTTTAAGAGGGGTCATACCCCGCATGCCGGAGATACTAGGTCCTATTTCTATATCCCGAGGTTCCCTCGGGGTCCTCTGTTAGGAAGACTCATACTCCAAGCTCAGAGGATGCTGCGGGCCTATTCATAAGCCGGGACCGCGCACGGCGGGACAATTAAGAGAAAAAGGCTTATGTGAGAAAACAAAATATCGTATATTGAAGAGGGGTAGTAAGCGAAAATGAAAAAGGTGGTGGGGATGGCAAGTGGGGGAAGGTGCACAGGCGTTATTTCAGCCCATGGACTCAAATCCTTATTACAGCAGGTTGCGTCAAAAAGCATAAGAAAAAAAATATTTCGAACAGGATTGAACCGTACAGATTTTTGGTACTAAACCAAGCATTTACATTTTAGACAACGTAAATAGAAATGCGATAGTACAACTAGTTTGTCCTACACTATACTAAACACTGAATAATTATACAAATAAACAAAAGACGTAAAAATTTGTGTTAGATTTCCTAATTAACATGATTAAGCCATCATTTTATGAATTTAGTATTGAATCTTTTAAATAAAATACTAAGTTTAACCGAGACTTACCTTGGTAAAACTTGAAGGTTGAACATGATTCTAAGGAGTCATTATACTACTGGAGGGATTTGACGAGATGCGTGCGCAGGTGTAACAACTCAGCTTTCAAATCCATCCTTGTGGAGTGAACCAACAACAAAGTACTGTTATCAACAAGAAAACCTAAGGGAGGGCATCTATTCCCTCCAGTAGTAATCCTGTTCAACTTTCAACTTTTATCAAGGTAAGTTTCGGTTAAACTTAGTATTCTAAGTCATCATACTACTTCCGGTCGTAGATGAGTCTTCAAAGCAAGTGTATCGCTCACCTGGGCCATGGCTGACATAGAGAGATGAATGGTAATTCCAATAAGGTTCAGAGTTTAAGCTATGTTCACTGCTAGAAGCAACCTAGGATTGGTATTTAAAATTTAGCAGAATGATTTTTTTTCCTAAAATTTCAGTTTTCTTGCTTGGTGTTAATGGCAACTGAAAGCACCATCATCCATTATAACCCATAACAGACCCCATAAAAAAAATTGGGCAGGGGTTCTCCTTATCGTCTATATACCAGTAATACATATTGCTGAAATAAAATACATATTGAGCCCCCTTTTCAAAAAAATGGGGCAGAGGTTGCCCCCATAATCTAGTTTATTCATATTGCTGAAACTGTAAATAAAATATGTAGCAGTATTCTTTATTTTCTAAAAATTCAGTTTTCTTGTCTGATTTCCATGGCAACTAAGAGCTGCTCCATCCATTACTACCTAAATCAGACCACAGTCCAAAAAAATTTTGGCAGGGGTTCCCCTTATTTTCAAAGTAATGCATCTTCCTGAAATCAAAGTGGGAAATATTGTCCTGATAAATTGCTGTAATTATTACATGTTTGAAAAGAAAATTAAGTTTATAACCTCCCTGAGTTTAATTATCTCCATTTTTAAAATTTTCACTTTTATTATACCTATCTTTAAATTATAGACACTACCTAAAAATGTGTTGATGTACATAATTAGAACTATTTCATATATATAATACAAGTTCTAGTAATAAAAAAAATATTTCTGTATGAACAATAAAATTTTTGTAACTATTTTTGTTACTAAATCATTTTAGGCTTTAATGTGTTTCACATTTAACTTTAGATGTACCCTACTGGCCGCCACCTTGTATTGTAAGGACATAAGGACCCTTATTGGACAGGGCCATGTTGGATGGGGTATGGACCTGTTGGATGCCTTTTTTGAAAGGGATCATCTAAGGACCGTTGTTACTAAGTTTTTTCTTACTGGACTGGTATTTTCTGAGAAGATATTTAAATCTGTTTTCCCATAGGGTCCAATGTTGGATGAGGTACGGACCTGTCTGATTCAGAGGCGTTTACCCCTAATAGCTGGTATCCGTATTCCTGCAGTAATGTTTCCGTGATCATCCGTATTTTGAGATTTTCTTCCCGTATTGAAAATTAATAAGAGCAACTTAACTATTCTTTGATGTGAAGAACTCCTCTACGTATGACTAAGCAATTAAAATGATGTCCTTAATGAATATAATGAATTGACATGTACTTATCTTTATATTATGAGGACAAATTTTATCATTTCCTCTGTGGAGTTCATCTCGTCGAATTTATCAGCAACTTTTTTCTCTACTTCATTTGATTGATTGATCGATCCAGGTTACATGTCTAGTGAGCAATATTTTAACTGTAACGGGACGATACCGAGTTTATGAATTGAAAATTCATTAGTAACACACAAGAAATTGACAACTGGGGGAACAAGTTTTAACTGCCTCGGGAAAATTAGAAAAATGGGTAGGGGCAGGAAACTTAGCCTTTCATGCGACCTCTACCAAGTCGGCCATTCTACGACAAATATACAAGGGTTCTCTAAACTATATGGGCGTTGCGTTACTCCACAGTTTGCGATGAGAATTTCCGTATTATGACCCAACTTTTTCACTTTAATAGTAAAGCGGGCATGGATATATATCCCCTAGTGAATATTCTTCTATGTGAAATATGGAAGGGGAATCTATAGCATGGGACGTGGTGTTGCTTCACAGTTTGTCTGCAATGGTTCGCGGTTTAGGTTTTTTCTGTGTGAAAAAATGGGTAGGGGCAGAAAAGACGAGGCTTCAACTATCCACCACTTGGGGACGCGCCACGGCAGAATGGTTTTAACAGAGACCTACATCATTCAATTTGGAACTTCAAAGAGCGTTGTTTATCTATAGGAAGCTCTTCTTTAACACTGATTGTCCAATTTCGGAAATAGATCTGATTTATTTCACGGCTTATGAATAAACCGTATATTTACAGTATGAATCCGTAGTGCGTATTGTCACACGAAAATCCGTAGTGGTAAACACCTCTGCTTTTTTAGAAGGGACCATCAAAGGACCATTGTGACTAAATTTGGTTCTTATTGGACTAGCAGTTTCTCAGAAGATCTTTGCATGTTTTTTTCCTTATGGTCCAATGTTTCAACAATAGTCCTATGTTCCCGCTGGCGGCCATCTTGGTTGAGGTATGGACCTGCCAGATACCTTTTTAGGAAGGGACCATGTAAGGGCCACTGTGACTAAGCTTGGTTATATTTGGACTGGTAGTTTCTGAGAAGATCTTTGAATGTCTTTTCAATAGGGTCCCCGCCGTGCGCGGTCCCGGCTTATGAATAGGCCCGCAGCATCCCCTGAGCTTGGAGTATGAGTCTTCCTAACAGAGGGATATACAAATAGGACCTAGTATCTCCGGCTTGCGGGGTGTGACCCCTCTTAAACGGAGGCTGACCCTGAGGGTCCCGGGATATAGAAATAGGACCCATTCCGTTGTGCGGGATTAATATATACAAAACCCATCTTTCGGATGGGATGTAAACTCAGGTCCACGTGTTGGAAGAAATGCCACGCTTTCTGCACGTTAAAGAACCCTTGTAGCAAGCTCTTTTTGGGGTGGTCTTTAGGTGATCGGCTACAAGGCCAAATTCCCCGCCCTTGACGATTTTACCCTTCTTTTCCAGTGGCAGTCAGAATTTCCCGTCCCATGGCCCTTTCCATACCCCAAAGTGATTATTTATTAACAAACTTGTTCTTGTCTTGATATAGCTGAAATATTGCTGAATAGACGTTAAACAATAATCAATCAATCAGTAGGGTCCAATGTTAAAACTATGTTCCGCTGGCGGCCATCTTGGATGAGGTACAGACCTGCCGGATACCTTTTTTGGATGGGACTATCTAAGGACCACTGTGGCTAAGTTTGGTTTTAATTGGACAAGTAGTTTCTGAGAAGATCTTTTAATGTCTTTTCCATAGGGTCCAGTGTTAAAACTATGTTCCCCGCTGGCGGCCACCTTTGATGAAGTACGGCCTGCAGGATACCTTTTTTGGAAGGGACCATCTAAGGACTATTGCGACTAAGTTTGGTTATAATTGGACTAGGAGTTTCTTAGAACTACTGAATGAAGATAATTTTCCTTTCTGCCAACCACCATATTACTTCAATCAGTGATTGCCAACCACCATATTACTTCAATCAGTGATTAAAACATGTGATAACTTTTTCATCTTTTACTGATCAGTTAAGCATAATTTAATTGTGTCGCTGCCAAAACTGGAGCTACACGTAAGAATCAGTATCTGTTGCCTGAATTTTTGTCACACATATCTTTTTTCTGCAACTTCTCATATATCAGATGTAGTGTTGGAAAATTGGAATTATTTCATAACCGATGATCGGAAATAATCGGTAGGGCATAATCGATTATTAATCGACAATAATCGGACTATTGTCTTTGAAGAAAGTGCTAGTCAAAGAATGTTTTAACACAAAAGATGATGTGAAGTTGTTGTATAAGACAAAATCATTCACTCTGCTAAAAAAAATACACTACAGCCTTTTGAACGGAAATATGATATTTTAAACAACTTTTGATTTTTTTTTTTGCCCTTTTTGATCCTTTCTTCGCCCAGCAGAAAGAGTTGGGACCTCATTTTTGTAATGTACAAGTTAATACCCTCCTAATGATATATTACAACCCTACATTTAAACAACTTTTGATTTTCAGTCCTTTTGGGCCTTAGTTCTGAAACAGGTGGGGCCAGGACCCCCATTTTCAAATTATATCTGCACATTGTAAAAAGTAACATTGTTAAAATTTGAAAATGATTGGTCAAAGGAAACTAAAGTTATGCAACGGAAACCCAATTGTGCACAGACGACGACGACAGACCCATAACATAATACGACCACAAATTTTTTGCAGTCGTATAAAAAGGGAGCAATTTCAATTTTAGGCAAAAAAAAATCAAAAATTGTTTAAAATTAGGGTTGTAGTATATCATTAGAAAGGTATTAACTGGCAGATTACAAAAATGAACTTTTTAAGGATCCCAACCCTTTCTGTGGAGAAAAAGGGGTCCAAAAGGGCCAAATATAAAAGTTTGTTTAAATTAGGGTTGTAATATATCTTTAGAAAGGTATTGACTTTTATATATCAAAAATGGAAATTTTGAGGATCATATTATGTTATGGGTCTGTTGTCGTCGTTGCCATGGTTGTTGTCGTCTATAGACAATTTGGTTTCCATAATGCCTTATATCTCGGAAACTGTTGATATCCCCACCCATAAACCATATATATTCTTGTTCCTTATGGAAGACAGATCAACATTATTTGGGTCTTGAGGTGGATGGGAGGGATGGGGGGTCGTGTGACCACCTTCGTTTGGGAGACTTTAGTAACAGTTCACTGTTACAATTATCACTTGTTTTTTTACAAGTATCATTGTGTTTAAAATATGATGTAGATTTTCAAAGCAAACTCGTCAGAAACAAATTTGTTCATGGATGCCAAAGACAACCACAGACCCAAACCATAATACAACAACAAGTTTTTGTGGCATATCCAATGAAGGAGGTTCGCTTCTCAAATTTTTGATTTTTTGTCAGATTTTCGGAATCCTGGGGTTTTATCCATTTAAGTCTTAATAAAAACTTTGCCTAATGACCCCAATTTTTCTTTTCATATTTTAATTCTATATGGTTTCAAATGTTATTTTTTTAAAATTTCATAAAATTCTAATTATTTTTTCATAGTTTATTTTGAAAATTAATCGGCAGTGTTAAACATATGAAAAATCTAGAGAACTGTGTTTCCCGCCAAATTTTCAACGCCTTATACCTCAAAAGCTAGCACATTGACCCATGCATTTTTTTCTGCTCTTTTAGTTTCTTTATTTAAGTACTTCATATTTACATAAGTCTTTTAAGAAGCTTATTATTTTGAAAATGAGTAGCGAACTTAGGTAATTATTTAAAACAAAACAAGCATAAAGTAATTATTTAAAACAAAACAAGCATATTCTGTTACATCAGTAATCATTTCATTACAGGTAGTACATGTACCAGAGTAAAATTGTCAAAGAAGGAAATAGACGAAGTTAACAAGTACTTTTCAGAACATCTAAAAAGCTGGAAAACACCAGGCCGACAAGAGGTTGAAAGAGCTATGAAAAAAAGCAAATCAAATAACGGAGAGATGTACAAAAGATCGTGGGAAACAATAAAGAAAAAAGTGTGGAATATGTTGGAGAAAAAGAAGCATTAAGCCACGGTTTCTCGAAATGTAGTATCTCGAGATATTATGTACTATTGAACTCAAAAATTATGCACTTTTGAGTTGTTTTAGCTTTTCCACCATGGAAACCAAACAAGAAATCTGAAATTTGAGAAAAAAAAGTATTCTGCTTCATTTTTTTCCACCAAATTGTATTCTGTTGCAAAGACTATGTTCAAAAAGTAAAAGATCAAAAGAAAGCAAGTTTATAACATGTATAAGGTGAATAACATCGATATTGTTGGTAAAAAATCTACTGTTGACTTATTGCAAGTGCTGGTACCACTCAAAATGCAAGCATCACAAACAAGAATATTACAATTTAGATACTCGTCAGTAGAATATTCTACACTGTAAAAAAGACATAAAAATACACATTGCTCATTTTCAAAAAGTATAAAACATTTAAGAAATATAGGTACAAAAATGTTAAAGATCAAAACAAACCGAAAGTAAACCTATGACATGTATGTTGTTAATAACATCTAGCAATCTTCAAGATATGCTTATGGAAAGGGTGTTTTTTTTTCAGTCTTCTTGCCACGGCTTTTCACCGTCTTTTCTGTTTTGGCTCATATTTCCCAAAAAATAATTTCTTTGACTAGCCACGGCCTTTTTCCGTCTTTTCTGTTTTGTGTCATATTTCCAAAAAAGATTTTCTCTGACCATATGACATAACCAGAAAGGATAATGTGAATCATCTGTAGTAATATTTATATTATCTTTTGCAGGATCCCATTTTGCTTTTTCGCTAGTGGCAGTATGTTTCTCATGTGCTCGGTCATCTTTGTTGGAGATGGAGCAGATGACTCTCGCAGACATTAGGTTAAACAACAATCAGTCAATCAATCGCAGACATTAGTCTTTACCTGACATAGCATTTTTTTTTTGCATTATCCTGCTCATATCAATCTGTTTCACATTCCTCACATTTTGTTCGGGCTTGTGGTCTTTGGATTGCTACACAATAAAACATTTATATCTTTGGTAATTATTATAATAAGTTAATAGAAACATTGATACAAGTGACGAGGAGAATGCAAACCATGATCAGGTAATTATAACACAACATTGCCAATAGTACAATGATATTTGAGTTTAACTCACGTTTAAAGTTATGCCATAGGATCTTTAGATCGGGGGCATATTGTTTTTGCCCGGTCTGTCTGTATGTATGAATGTATGTTTGTCTGTCTGTCTGTCCGCAACTTGAACCTGGCTCATAACTTTTAAACCAGTTGTGATAGGACTTTCATATTTTGTATGTGTATTGATGTGAAGCTGAACACAATTATGCAAATTTCACTAAGGCAAAGGTCAAGGTCACAGAGGTCAAAACGTCAAAATCTAGATTTTGCTATTCCTCGTTAATTACAATTGATAGAGGCTTGATATTATACATGTGAATAGATCTAATAAAGCTTAATGCAAATATACCAAAAAAATTGGGGTCAGGTGAAAGGTCAAGGTCACAGAGTGCAAATTTGAAAACTTTAACATTGCCTATATCTTTTCAACCAGGTGTGATAGGAGCTTCATATTTGGCCTGTATATTGGTCAGATAAAGCTGAACAAAATTATGCAAATTTCATTAAGGTCAAGGTCACAGAGGTCAAAATCTAGATTTTGCTTCTAGCTCGTTAATAACGATTGTAAGAGGCTTGATACTCTTCATATGTGAATACCGATAGTTCTAATGGAGCTTAGTACAATTGTCTGCTTAACCTTAATTTCTAGTGATTGCAATTTTGGCAAGTTTGTATTGTAGAAATGGTTGCTACCGGGGGCATAGTGTTTCACAAACACATCTTGTTTTTTTTTCTGTTGACGATAGCCTTTAACGGTTTTCTGATTGCTTCGAAGGCTGTGTAATAGAAATTTTCTGTTCATGTAAAAGACTTTAAAGGAGATAACTTTTTAACTCCGTCAGGTGTTTGAACGAGTCTGATTCTTCGATGGATTTTTAGTTAATATAGACTTTTATTAGTTAATATAGACTTTTATTTGAGTTAAAACAAATATTGATAATACAAGTGACGAGGAGAACTACTGGATTTAAACCATTAACGTGACATTTTGCTAGTAAAAACCTTTGGAAAATGTCAATGTCTTTGCTGCAAAAAATTTCTGATCTAAAATGGTCATTTTCGGCAGGGCCAATTATATCTTGGATTTTCATCCATTTGGAAGAAATTTCTCTTTTTCCATTTGTTTTCTCTGCCATTACAGTAACGCAAAATTAATAACATACATACAAACTTAATAATTGTTGAGTGAGAATATAATTACTACGCCTCGCCGTTACTACAAACAATGCGCGAAACATTACCCGAAAAGGAAATGTTTCAGGGTACGATAAAAGTGAAAAGTGTTTTCAATTTTTATTAAATATTGCGCCCTTTTGTACATACTTCAGTATAACAAATATGTCCAAGGCCAGAGGAAGGGGATCGAATCACACTTAAATTTACAAAACATAGTCCTTTACCCTATTCTGTAGTCCAAAGCGTCGTCATCCTTTTCATTTATACGTACTGTTGATGGCACATGCATTTTTTCTTTTAGATGTTCAAATGTTTCAAGGGCCACATGAACTAAAAAGTTGTGTCAATTTTCTCAAGTCATATTTGCTTCCGTGGATGTGCTGCCCTCTTTCCACTATAGAAATTCCATTCGATTCAGACGAAGCCTTTTTAATTAACGATTCCACATATGAAGATAAGGTGCAGAAGATTTTTCTTATTGAGTCGGATAGAAGGCGAATTTTCCTGCCCGTACCCATTTCATTACCAATGGCAATCTAAATTTGTATCCCCGGTTCTCCCTTTCCTTTCTGTTATTAACTTTATCGAAAAAACTGATCTATGCTTTCTACAGAGTTACTTTTCTGCAGGATCTTGCATTTGCAGAAATGTGCAATATGAGTTCCGGGTACCTTTTTTTCTTTGATTGACAAATCTTTGGTTGAAATTTTCTTTTTGTATGGTATGAGCCATCCTAACAGAGGACCCCGAGGGAACCCCGGGATATAGAAATAGGACCCAGTATCTCCGGCTTGCGGGGTGTGACCCCTCCTAAACGGAGGCTGACCCCGAGGGTCCCGGGATATAGAAATTGGACCCATTCCGTGGTTGTGCGGGATTAATAAATACACAACCCATCTTTCGGATGGGATGTAAACTCAGGTCCACGTGTTGGAAGAAATGCCACGCTTCCTGCACGTTAAAGAACCCTTGTAGTAAGCCCTTTTTGGGGTGGTCCGTAGGTGATCGGCTACAAGGCTAAATTCCCTGCCCTTGACGATTTCACCCTACTTTTCCAGTGGCAGTCAGAATTTCCCGTCCCATGGCCATTTCCATACCCCAAAGTGATTATTTATCAACAAACTTGTTCTCGTCTTGATATAGCTGAAATATTGCTGAGTAGACGTTAAACAATATTCAATCAATCAATCAATCTTTTTGTATGAATGATAATACAGAAAAATGATTCGAATCTCAACAGCATCTTAGCTACCTCAAGGCTAGATTAAATCAGGTTCTTTTTAATATATGAATTGCAAGAAATTGAGGGTCAGAACAAAATTACCAAACAAGGTTGTAAAGAGTCGAAGTTTATGAGATAAAAAAAAACAAATTAATTGGAAACAATCGGGAAAATGGTCAAACTCAAAGGTCCTGACTTAGTACAGGCATTTGAAAAGAAATGGTTGGATAAATTCACTGAATGGTTGGCTACATTTATTGTCCTGGTTTTAAAAGAGGATATTTTACTTAAAACTTTTTCAGTCATTGTTGCATTACCTCTTACACTTTTTATAGCTGTTCTCTGTTCATTCACAGTAAGGTCTTCCTTCATGTCCTTTAGTCCTTTTTCAAGTGCATCTGGATGGCTGTCAATAATTGACGATGACTCTTCACATTTTCCTGTTGACAGGTCTCTAATGGTCTGGTCTCTCTCTTCTACTCTTTCTTCCGCGGTGCGCGGTCCCGGCTTATGAATAGGCCCGCAGCATCCTCTGAGCTTGGAGTATGAGTCTTCTTACAGAGGTGACACGTTTGCCGTGTTTCGAGACCCGTGTCGATGGTTGACGAGATCCTGGTAGGTGCGAGCGACTCCCGCAACGGCCATAAAATACCCGTTGGGCTGAGAATACAGGATCAATATCTTACTTTGGCCCTGATATCTAAACGGGAGGTCGGATTGGCCCGGTCCGATATCTTTCCAACTTGAGTTTAAGTTAACTTGTGTGTAACATTTTTGTTTTGATTTAAACCATCAATACAGTGTAGGGATACTGGAGAAGGCGGTGGCTCATGGGTCAATCAAGTAGTGCGCTTTCCATCAGTGCCTGATGGTTACGCTCCACTTGAGTATACCACCTTTGGAACATTTGATACTTTCTCGTGGAGATCCCTAGAATCAAATTATCGCTCCTGTTGGCACTCCGTGGTGGGTGGGTGACAAAGGTGGTGAAATCTTCTTCCTTTCTTCATGGCACAACAAACTCCTCAAAACCAACCAGTTCCAAATAGAAAAAGAAAACTAGACGATTCTATACTAGAAGTTGAAGATAACAGTTGGACCAAATTCATTGTGTTGACTGGATCATCTGATTAGCAAATATCAAAAATCAATCCATTTGCTATACAAAAGACCATCCAAAGCATTGCTGGAACAGTGAAAAACGTCTCCAGAATGCGATCAGGTGATTTACTTTTTGAAGCTACATCAAAAACTCAAAGGGATAATTTACTTAAAATAAATAAAATTTTTGAATTTAAAGTTTCGACATCTCCTCACAGAACTCTTAATAGCAGTCGTGGTATTATGAGAGATAGAAGTCAACATCTTTTGAGGTAGCCATCGTAACCACACATCCCTTTACTCTCCTCTCCCATGTGGTCTGAATCTAACATTTTGAAGTTGTTAAGATTGTTCAAATCCAAATAATACTGGAAAATAAAGAAATGATATAAATATTTACATACCAAATATCATTGACCTACCATTAGTAGTTACAGAAAAACTGACCTAATCAGAAAAACTTAACATGGTCACTAGACCGTGAAATTGGGTTCAAGGGCCAATGCCATATTCCAGACTGTCATGTACTTCCCAACACCAACATACATACCAAATATCATTGACCTACCGTTAGTAGTTACTGAGAAACTGACCTAATCAGAAAAACTTAACATGGTCACTAGACCGTGAAATTGAGGTCAAGGACCAAAGCCATATGGCAGACTCTTATGTACTACACAAGACCAACCTACATACCAAATATCATTGACCTACCACATATAGTTACAGAGAAACTGACTTAATCACAAAAACTTAACATGAAAGTTTACGCCGTCCCCGTCGTCATACTGTTTGGCCCTTTTTAAAAACAGGCGGGGCCACAACACCCAAAACCAACCCCAGCCTTCCTTTTTGTGCCAAGGAACATTGTGTTAAAATTTCCAAATGATTGGTCAACTAGAACTTAAGTTATAGACTAAAAACTTAATGTGCAAGGACGAAAATGCTAACAACAACTGCGCTACACCATAATACCACCCCAAATTTTTGTGGTCGTATGAAAATGCATAATATCTAAAAGTGCTGACATACATGTACCTTCGGTAAGTAATGGGGTCCATAATTCTTCTGTCCTGATGTTGCAGAAAGTCTTCCTCTAAATGAATAGCTTCTCCCAAATGACCTAAAAAAATCTCATAGTCAATGCCAATGTAAGATTTTTTCTTGTGTTTGTTTCAAATGAAATACTCGTGCTATGCCAATGATATTTCAAGCATCAACATAGATCAGATTTTAAACAGAGATATTGAAAACTTTTTTTCCAGTGTCAGTCTTTTGAAGTTTTTTGTCAATCCGAATAACAAAATGTGTAGTAAAATTATTAATTTTTTGTCAGTCCAAAGAAGTTCTTGTCAGCCAAACTGACAAAACTGACACTTTTCGGGAACTCTGGATTTACAAGTTTTTTTATGGCCCGACCACGTATGTGACTTAGGTAGCAGGACACAGCCCACTAGGAATTAGGTCACTGTGACCTATATTTTTTGCTAGAGCGACTTTGGTTAATTTCTTGGTTTAGGCCCATATTTTGGCTATTATATGTACAATGTATTTTATGACAGGAATGCCATTCGTGGCTAACAGACCCTCTAGTTTCTATTCATAAGGCATCCATTTTTGCAGGTGCCATGTAAGCTAGTCAAGCCTCTTCAACCATGGGGTTTCTTGTTTGAATTTTTCTATGACAAGCCCCATAAAATATAGTTGATAATAGTAGAGTCGGTCAGGTTTCAAGGAACACAGATTTATTTTAACCTACAATTTACCTGTTTTTTGGAGCTTTAGTTGAGACCATAAAATTGAAGTTTTCGTTAGCTTGGGTTGATCCGAAGTCTGTCAATTCCTCTGGTTTTAAACCATTGATAACCTCCATCAATTCCTGTCGCAGACGTGGGCATGTGAAAGGTTTTCCACCTGGAAGACTGCTATACCTATATAAAGAATGTAATACATAGAAAAAGAAACATAACCTAGAGGCTCTAAAGAGCTTGAATCTCTCACAGCTTACCTGGTACAAAATCTTACAATAATATTTGACATTTCAAGGGCAATAATTCCATCAAAGGTTGCAATGGAATTTTGAAAACTTATAGATCTTAGTTTATTTTTAACAACTAAGTAATTTGAAGCCTTACCCCACTGTACATTATTAATTATACAGTGCGGAATTGTCCTAATACAGTAATTTATCGGGTCAGTAAAATTCATATATCCGATATGAATTTTATTGACCCGATAAATTCCGTATTAGGACAATTCCACACTGTGTAATGAATTTATCCTGATTTCTCAATATTAGGACAACAAACTAAGTAACTCATGTGTGCAGAACCAGGCAAGCACAGGTAAAAAAAAATAGCCTTGCTTAAATTATTATTTTAACTTACAAGTAACATCAGGAATGGATGCTTGTTCAGAAAACTGCAAAGCAAACTGGAACAGTTGTAATTTCTTTAGATGGCAATTCATGTTCAAAAATTCCACTTTGGGGCATAAACCTTATTAAAAAAAATTACAACACACACAAAGAGGAATAATTGAAACACTATTTTGACTCGCATTCTCAAGATGTATCTTGGACTTCGGGGTTCCTGTCCTAATTAAAGCTGGCTTGACTCTGAGAATTTATACTGTTTGTGCTTGGTTCAATCTACATTTCCCATGTTTATTTATTACCAGCAAAAATGTACAAACACAGGAATAATGTTCAATCATCACAAATTGTCCCAAGTTACTCCATCTTGACATTGATCAACAAATCAGGAACAAATCAGCATAGGGAAAGGAAACATCTGGAACTTTTTATTTCCCATCTTTCATCATTATCCAATGTTTAGGAGAACCCTAGTAATTACTTTGGTACACAGTTAATGTAAAGTTTGTATGTGACAAGCAAACTTTCAGCCGGCAGCTGCCATCTTCAAAGGGATGTAATCCAAAATTGAACAATTAATATTTACTGAATCAATGTCGTAAGGGGGGGGGTAATTCGAATTGATATAGAAATTTATTAGGACAATGTCAACCAATCAAATTGCGAGAAATACTAGGAAATCAGGATAATTATAATTGTTCTCCTATTATTTTCACAATAATAGCTTTGAAATGTGAAATTAGCTTAAATATATATAATATATTAGGCCACTCCAAATCAATTCATCGTTCATCGGACATTTTTGGCAAAAACAAAGTTCAAGCAAGCGAAATTTTTATTTTTTTCATCCAGAATTTTCTTTTTCATAGGGCAGACAATTTTCATATAGCCTGCCATAACATTTTCTTTAAATCTTAGAAAAAAAATTATAAAATATCACTTCAACTCAAGCAGGTATAATATTTTGGACCCCATTTTATGAACCATTTCATCGTGTATCTGAATATAGTAGGATTGAGGAGATTCATATTCTAATAACCTTAATAATGCCAAAATCTTTGAGAAATAAACATTGTTGAATGTGTAGATGCACTTTAGTTGTGAAATTGTAGCATTAAATAGTGTCCGCCGTGAAATAGTGTCCTCAATGACAATTGGGTCTTCATGATAAAGTCCAAGGACGGAATAAAACGCATTGAAGACTATGAAATAATGTCTTCTTTTTCCCAATGCATTCTATAAGGCCTTATCAAGAAGTTAATCTGTAGATTCTCATCCACCTTTCACAGAAATTAAGGGGCGGGTGGGAGGGTTTTATTTTTATTTTTTACTGATTTTTACTTACATTGATGGGAATTTAAAGAAGTTTTTGGAAAAATCCAAAATAAAAAATTTCCTGGACCAAAAAATATTGGGGCGGGTGGGGATGAGAATCTATTTACGGCCTAACAAGAATTACACTATTTTGCCTGACAAAATAAATGGTATTGCTATTTCACACAGGGACACAGGGATATCCTTTCAAGACATGGGAGTTTCATTTTAAATTTTTCAAAGTTTTATTTCTGCTTGATTATCTGACGACGCGGGGTTCCAATGAACGATGGATCGCTTTAGAATGACCTTATAATAATTTTACATACCTGAACTTAGATTTGTCTTTGGTTTTATGGTACTTGCACCATGATCCTTTCCCACTTTTACAACGGGAATGGTCGCCATACAGATGGGGAACTATAGTGTCTAACCGTGCTTGTAATGTTGTTGCTTCTTTTCCCTGGCATTCTTTTACCGCATACATGATACACCTGTTATATTATTTGCCTATATTTACATCTGAAATATCAATAAAGCTTTTTTCCACAATTTTTTTTTCTAAACAGAGATGACAAAAAATTATTGAACACTTGAGGAAAATCTTTTTTTTTTATAATTTTAATGGGAATAAAATGAAATGATGATTTTCAAATACACGTATGTAGAATTACTTTCTATCATAAAAAGCTACCATGCTGCATTAAAATGTGATTCTAAAACTACTCAATTTAAAATTGTTCTTGTCAGTGATACCCTGCCTGCAGCTTTGTTCGAAAAGGGTATACCTAAATCTCAGACAGAGAGACATTTACTATTCATTGCAATATTTAGTCCTACCTCCTTGATATATTTTACAAGTATTCAAAATTTCATGAAGATCAGACTTGTAGTTTCCAGGAAATTAAAGTAAACATGTATTGTCTATGTTTTTGTCACATGCACAATCACTCTATATCCCTCCTTTTTTTAAAGTGTGACGAATGGTCTGACGGACTAATGAACAGACCGAAAAACTATATACCCCACAACAAACTTGGCAGGTTATAAAAACACTGACCTGCCAATATAGGGAATCACATTTTTTCTTTCAGTATTGTATTCTTCTGAGCTAATGCATACAGCTTAGATGTGATACTCTTTTTAGTGTGATTTTAGTCTCTCTTTTTCTTTATTTTGGGAAAAACTGCTTTTAAACGTGCAGCTGTAGTTGAATCGTTGTCTCCATGCATAACATCAACAGGAAAACCAGAATCATTCATTTCCTTTGCCATGGATATGACCATGTCTGGTTCCATAGCCTTACTGGACCCTTCGTGATTTTTCCAGCAATCATGAGCAGGAACAGTGTGATTCTTCCCTTGATGAATGGAACAGGTATGGCAGGTTTTACTTCTCCAATCAAAGGCCAAAACTTTACCAGTTTCCTTTCCAATGAACGAAGCGTGACCTGAAAATAAAAAGTAGTAAAAGATCCGTTAGAATCTTCTCTGGCATGATGATCAGACCTGCTTGGTCTATGTAAATTTTTAATATGGAACCAATGATGCAATAGTGAAGGTCCGATAGATTTAGATTCAGTCAGACAAGTCTTTTTATGATATTGGATATGATGTCTGGGGTGAGTTGGTTGCATTATAAAAGTAGAACCCTTTATATATACATGTAGGATCTTATTAACATACAGTATTGCGATTTATTCATATTGTAACATGTACATCAACTCCATATCCCTCCTTTCAATGGACATAAAGATATAAATTAAATTCAGTTAGGTAAAATGTAATAGACTGAAAAACCGAATTACCTCCTAATAAATTAAAGTTTGTTTTTGCCCCACAAAAACGATGTCTCCCCCGTTCCCCCATCAAAATTTAGAGGATCAAAATTACATTGAATAAACAACCAAATATGGTGTACATGTACTACCTACATACAAAGTTTCAGAGGAGTTGCTCTAACAAGCTGAGAAATGGTGTTTTTCTGCAATTTTTCTAAGTTTCAAAGGGCTATAACTCCCACAAAATTTGTCGGATCAAAATTTCCTGGTAATATGCACAACTAGTTAATTATGGTGTTCTTCATACATACTACATGTATAAGATTTCATTAAATGCCATTCAGTAGTTCCAAAGGACAAACTTTGTGGCGGACAGACGAACTAGACTAAAACAATATGTCTCCCAGCCGAAGTGGGGCGAGACTAAGGGTGAAACGATTCACTGTATCGTACTGTATCGCGATATTTTTTGCTTACAATACAGTATCGTTTGCAGATGCTGTTAAACAATACAAACGATATGGTATACATACATGACATAGTTCAATTGAAATCAATAGTCTGATCATAATTTTAAAGATTATATCCACATTTCACCTCTTTTTATAAGGAAATAGAAAGATTGAAGTATCAGTATGCTTCTATATGAATTTAAACAGAATTCAATGGAATTAGACTGGTATGAATATATTTATAAGTCTTCATTATCAGAAAATAATGTATCGTGATACATATCGTAATTCAAACATGTGTATCATTACACCCCTAGGTGAGACATAATTACCTGTGCTGCTATCACGATTCCACCCTGTACCCCTCTTCTGCCATGCTCCATCAAAGCTCAGTTCCATCTGAAACAATAATATTTATTGCATATTAAAAAAACGGCCTAAATATAACAAATTTGGCCTTTAAATACTTGCGAATTGTCTCAACGTTAATGACTGCAAATCACTCCTGTATCCTACAGCAATTAAAATTCTTTCAGTCCATGTCACTATGACCTTGAACTTGACCTGCATGTGCACTGACATCAGATTTTTTTTGTCTTTTTTGCTTGATAATTTAATATATGTATAAATTTTGTGAACATATCTAAACTTCATACAATGTTATGTCCAAGAAACCATTTTTGCAGCAGTTTTCTTCTATATTTGTTCTTGTATGTTGAAAACTATATTAGTGTGGTGATACCTTGTACATACTGGCGACTACTTATACAAAACAATAGTGGTGAACAGAAAAGTTATAAAAAATAATAAATACTGGTGTGTACCTTTCCATCTCCTTTCTCTAATTCTTCCTGCCTTGCTTCTATGCAGGATTCTTTAGCTACAGCTTCAAGACTTTTGTCTACCTTTAGCTCATTCCTCTTTATTGTGGAAGCTTCAACTGGTGGCAGATTCAGAACAGATAAGAAACTACCAATCTGAACAGGTCCCATTCCTGTGTGGACCATAGCTGAAATATATAAATATGAAATTTCAAAACATGCTACAGTTTAGAAGTCTTTTATAGGTATACTTGTATATTTGGTAATTCAAAGAATTATAACCCATTATTTACCCATCTACAAGATACAGATGTCCCGCTCAGCATTATTTGCTGATGCATTCACATTAAATCTACATTCTTTTGTTGTTCTGCAGTGCATATCATGATAATTAATAGAACAAAATTTCTGGAAGATCTTACTCAAATTTTCCGAAAAATGTACTTAATACTAAACTTAAGAAAGGGAGCAG
>MJUU01030284.1:2158-20320 GCA_002080025.1 Modiolus philippinarum
AATAAATTAAAAATGAAATAAAAAGTAAATAAAATAATAATAAAAGTAAATAATAAATATTGTTCAAAATAATAGTGAAATAATAAAATAATATAAAAGAATAATAAGAATAAAAAATAATAATAAATTAAAAATGAAATAAAAAATAATAAAAGTAGTAATAAACATAATTAAAAAAGAAATATTTGAAAAAAAAATTATCAATAAAATAAATAAATATGATACATATAGGTTATGATAATAAATAAATATATAATAAAATAATTATAAAGTTAATTTAAAAACGAATGAAATAAATTAAAAATGATAAATATTAAATAAATAAAAAATAATAATAAATAAAATAAATAATTAATAATATAAATAAAATAAATAATTAATAGTATAGATGAATTAAATAAAAAAATTAAACCAATAATTGAATAGAAAATAATAAAAGAAATAAAATGATATTATAAATAAATATAATAATAATGAATATAATAAAAAATACAAATGTATAATGAAAAAGAATAAACTATAAAATATAAATAAAAAATAAATAAATAAAAATAAAAGTTGTCATAGCAACTTAGGTTAGATATAAAAGGGAGATAACACGAGAATATTAAAATAATATTCGAAAATAAAATAATGAATATAGAGCTGTCATAGCAACTTAGGTAAGACATAAAAAGAGAAAACTCAAACAAGTTTGAAAATGGAAAGTAACTATGGAAGTATAGAAGAAAAATGGTTAGGGTTAGTCATGAACAAAGACAACAGTACTGATCTAAAAACAGAAAAGTTAGGGTTAGTACAAGAATAAGTGTAAGGTTAAAGGTTAGGATAAAGTCGAGACCAGTGGACATGGACAGAAGTAGGGCGAGACCAAAGTACCAGGTAAAGTAGAAGGCGAGACCTAGGAAAGTACTTTGAATACAGGTAGAGCGAGACCAATGACAACACTATGGACTAGTGAAGTCGAAGCCAAAGGCGAGACACTCAAGACGAGGCCAAAGGTCAATGAAACACTATAACAAAAAGGTTCAATCATTGAATTCTAGAGACAATGGTTAAGGTGTAGTAAAAAATAGATTAGGATTAGGGTAAAAGCAAGGTCAAAGCTGGGATAAAGACGAGACCTACGGACCAGGCCAAAGGTCAATGACACACTGAAGTACATCAACAGCTCCTCGACAAATACAAAGGCATCAATATAGTATTAATACAGTAGCACCTCAACAGCACCTCGACGAGCACCTCGACAAATCCGAACTTAAAGCCACATATATACTACTTTTATATGTTATGGTCATATTGTGAAATCTTTTCTGCAATCAAGGATTTGCAAAAATTGTTGCTACATTCTGTTTGCAGTTATGCTTGTGTAGTACAACTTCTTGCTGATGCAGTTACCAAAATGTTGATATAAATAGTTTTCATTGTATCAAATAAATTATCGTTACATTCATTACTATGTTCAACATTATACCATCAAACACTAAACATTATAGAGTTATAACAGGTATGCTTAGTGTAAACAAGAAATCGATGTGTATTCCGCTTAAATTTGAAATGAGACATTTTATTTGCCGTAATTCCTTAAAAATGCTGGAATACAAAATCTTGGGAAAAAAGTAAAGTATAACAATAATACTATATAAAGAAAGTTGTATTAACGTGAATATATATGAATGCGACAAGTTCTATGCATTTTAAATAAATTTCGGAAATTTGAAAATTTGATTTTCTGTCACTTAGTTTCTTTCAAAAATATGTTTGTATTATATTATTAAAAGTGAGTAAGAACTAGAAATTTGAGTGGTAATATATTGTCAATACTGTGGCTAAGTGGACAATGGATCCCCCGCCCTTCATGAATAAAAATAATGAACAAATAAATGCAAAGTGCACTTGTACAATATGAAGTTCAGTTCCTGCATATTTTCCATCGACTTCTGTTCAGTGGTAAAGAAGGAATAGTTGATACCAGGTGTTCACAACATGGTTTGCAATGAGCTACAATGACAAAAAAATTTAAAAAAACGTGACAAAAAGGAACTATTTGCAGACAAAAATGCAGAGTGCACATCTACAATATGTAATTAAGATCCTTGATAAGTTCATTGAATTACGTTTAGTGGTAAAGGGAGCGTAGTGGATACCAGGGTTGTATTGAGCTAAAATGACAATGTCAAAAACATGTAAAAAAAGTCTGAACACATGGAATATACATAATCTACATCTGCAATACGTAAATAATCTGCTGCGTAAGTTTCGTGAAATTCCAATCCGTGGTTAGGAGGATAAGAGAATACCAGCCTTTGGGATTGAGCTAAAATGACAAAGCCAAATACAAGCCAAAAACTGGAAGGAAAATACTGGAAAGAACAAGCATATTGCACATCTATAGTATGCTATTAAGGTCCTACATTAATGTAATGAAATTCTGGTCAGTGATAAGGAGTTGTGTATACCAGTTGGTCAACATATGGTTTGCATTGAGCTACAATTACGAATTTAGAAACATGTCAAAGGTCTGGAAAAAACAGGAATTATTGGAAAACAAAATGCATAGTGCACAAGTATAATATGTAATCTAGCTCATGAAATTCCAGTCTGTAGTTAAGGGAACTAGTAGATACCAGCTTTTGGGTTCAGAAGAGAAGGACGGATAGACATGAATGAAATATATCTCCAGCAAGCTGGGGATAAAATAAGTCATGCAGTTTAGTGTTAGATTCGTCATCAACAGACCGAAAGAAATCAATAACAAAATACCGAGGTAATAGTGAATGTAGATTCTGCATTGACAGCTAATCTGTCTCAGACCGAATAAAAAAAATCGAAAATCCATTAACTTAACTATGTGTAAAACAAATGGAGAACAAATTACCCAGGAGCTAAACAGAAACGCCAAAATCGGCTAGCTATGCAAGAAGTTTTAAATAAAATAATTTAAAATTAAATTATTGCAAGTTTCCAAATCAAGTCTTTTTTTTTTTTTTTTTTTTTTTTTTTTTGGGGGACCAGCACCGAAGTACTGAGTACTGGGTTGGTGAATATTACCTGTCTTCATATCATATCTACCAATGTTTACTTGACGACTGTATGATTTTTTTTAGAGATTAATAAGATTTCAATCTTTTCCGAGAATTTATTTCTGATTAATGAATAAACCTTTGAAAATTTACAGTAACTTCAGTAGTTTCCTATTTCATATTGAGTATCAACATTTTATATCGTACTTGCGAATGCTTCTTTGTATAGCCTTTCTATGTAGACTTATAATTTTCTGCTTATAAGTTGCGTTGTCTGTACGGCAAACAAGGGGAATCACTATTTATAGGCCTATTCATGTCATGTGACTAAAATCTTTCATTGTATAAAAAGTAATAATAGTTCTTTACCCGGATCAAAATGGCTTTCAGCCAAATTTTTTATTCTTCGCTGACCACGGATCTAGTAAGTCAGAAAGCAAAGTCTTTGTGTCTATCACACGGCAATTTTTCAGTAATGAGAGAACTGAAAACAATATCAAAATTGCAACTTATGATAATCAGGAAAAAAAACATTTTTTATGAGTGATTATCATTGATGTATTAGTATTGATTGCTACTTTACTTAAGTAAGAAGTGAAAACTTTTGTGCTGAAAATGAATATGTAACACAGGTATCAGAATGATAAAAAACATGTTGGCAAAAATACATATTAAATAAATATTGAAAACAACAAGAAACGGAGACCAAAGGATAGCACCACTCTTTTCGTAACATTGAACAAAAGTCTTATTTTATGAAGGGTGAAATTATTCTCGATTATTAAGTTTTTTACCATTTATTTTACATTTAAAACGTCATTCTTTCATTGCATGCTCATTTTTACAGTTTATCCACATCTATGTTTTTGTTTTGCTCATTTTTACAGTTTATCAACATCTTTGTTTTTGTTTTGTTCGTTTTTTTCACTGAATGAGAACTCCTTCAAATAACCTACAGAGAGATATTCGCAAGAATTGTCGACTGCCTTTTAAATTCGCAAAAATGACGTAATATTACTTTAGGTTCACAAAAGGGGTATTTGAAAAGAGAATGTTGCCCTATTTTGGAATATTTTCATTCTACCATGATAGTACATCATAAAATGTATCCAACTGATTTTGTGGTAAAATTACAGTGAGATACTTTTTATGGCTATCTGCTATCGCGGTTAAGTTTATTTTGAGAATTTGAAAAATGGATATGTCTCTAACTATCTGATTAATTTACTTTTAATGCAGCCCTAGTGTTGATGTTAAAAGAAGTTTAATTTTTCAATTTGAAGTGGACAAAATGCACGAAGAGGGTACAACCAAGCACTTCACTTATGAATAATAATATTGCACAGAAGACATGAAATTCATTAGATTTCAAGAACCCTCGCAAACAAGGAAAATATATATGAATAAGGGTGTAAAAGAGAAGGACTTGTAACAGAAAAAAAAGAAATGAACACTTTATTTAGACCTAAAAGATGAACACACTGATCCTTTTGCAGCAACAGCTACTTTCTTTCTTTTTTTTTCTTTTGCTTTATTCTATTTATTTATTTTTTGTGATATTACTTTTTTATTTTGTTCGGTATTTCTTCTACTTATTCTGATATTTTCCGTTTTTAATTTTACTGAACACGAGAACATAAAACAGGTATTGGATCCTTGCTGTAAATTTTATTTTAAATACTGTGAATTCATTTTTATTCGTGGGGTACCAATTTTCGTGGGTGTCCCCAAACCACGAATTCAAATACTCTACGAAATGTGATTTTCTTGTGCAAGTTTCAAACACAAATGAATGAACATAATGAAGGACCTGATCAACGAGGGCCATACACCTTGCACTTGTACCTGAGCCCCAAACTAACTGATATATCCAACATTAGAACAATAAGTAAATATGCATTCTCTTGAACCTTTAATAGCAGCAAAATAAGCTAAAATGCTTTATTTCCAGGTGTTTCCCAGTTAATAAATTAGCGGTAACTGGCTTCCTGTTTTGTTTATCAATTACGCTAAAGTGTTGCTTTACAGTTAAGAAGTTTGGACAAGAACCATCTCAATTCAGTTTTTATATCATATTATTAATCAAATTTTTAAAGTTTTAATTATGTTCTGCTGGAAAAGACATGTTTATTTTGCAATCAATACAGGTGTCTATTTATAAATAACGAATGGCGTAAGGTTATGTCAAATGGTTACCTAATTACAAAATATCTACACATTACTATGAATTGTTAATTACAGGTGACACTTTAATTTCCGGTACAGTTCTGAATTTTGGTGTTTTGACATCAATACTAAAGCCATGAATTTTATAATCTTTATTTTATAAATTTATTATTTTTTTTTTTTTTGGAACAAATGGCAATCCACGAATTTACGTACACCACGAATTGTCTTTTTTCTCTACCCACGAAAATTGGTACCCACGAAATTAAATCAATTCACAGTTTGAATTTATAACTACTTCTTAAATAGACATGTTCTCTTTATTTTTATATAATTTTCAATTTTGACTATGTATGAGATGCAAAATAAAAAGGCACATTGGAATCTGAAATTAATGATGTATAAGTTACATGTATAAATTTCCTTTCGAAATAAGGAAAGAAAATATGGTCATAAAAACGAAAAATAAAACGGTTTAACCCACCATTTCTTTTAAAATGCCTATAGCAAATTAGGATCATTGCAGTTGATAATTTCTCCGATAGTTTTCACCTTCTTTTTTGCCACATGGACTTTGGCTTTTGACATTTCTATCCAGTAATTTTGTTTTAACCTGCATTAACTGAAATCTGAACTTGACTTGATGAAGTGTAAAAAAATGCGGCATTTGTGACTTATCAAAACACACCAATTTATATGGATATCAACATTCAAAGGATGAGAGTAAATACACATGAGTCAAAGTCTCTACATAAAAATGGCTTATCCAAGCAATGGTTGTTGTTTTTCATCACGAAGTCAGTATAAGGTCTGGAATAATGATCTATACTCATATGTCATGGTCAATACGGCAAATATCAGCTTTTTGAGCGGAACTCTTTCTTAATCAAAATTGAAATGCTACATACATGTTGTTTTCATTTTGGATCATTAATAAACATGAAAATAAATGGCAGCGTTTTTATACAACCACTGGCACGCGTTGCCCGGCAAAAAAAAATCGTAGAAGACGATGACAACATAAAAACAAACACATGCACTGGATATACTTGATTTAAAGAAAAATCCAGAAAATTTTAAGCTTAATTCTGACCTTGCATTGTCACACGTTATGTGTTTGTGGGATTAATTTGATCCAGCAGATAATCTTTTGTACTGTAATGAGGACTGTGAACAAAGATTCCTTGATAAGTGACCCAAACCTAAATTTTCCTTGCAATCAATTTTCTTTAAATTTGCAGTATGAAACAAATATATTTCTATAAAGTTTTCTTATTTATAGAAACATTCTATTCTTAGGAGTTTTAATTCAGTTCAGTAATCACCATGAAGCATAGACTACTGTCCTGAAAATATATAAGAATTTGCATAAAAAGACTATAAATTGCCCAAGTCCTTCATAGAGACTTGTAGACCTAAAAATCATGAGAAATTATAAAGGGAGTACGAGTGTCAAAAAAATTGTAATTAGAATGGAAACTCTGACCTTTCTTTTGAAGAGCTTTGCTAATAGAACAACATGAGCAAAAAAGAGATGAAAATCCATGTAAGAATTTTTTAAATATACGACGTAAAATTTTGGCGGGAAACAGTTCTGTATAGAGTTTTCCTTCAATTTCAATGAGCTTTTTATATGCCTTAAAATATATGAAAATATAATTGGAAGTTGATAAAATTTTATATATTGTCCATTGTATGCATATTTAAGTGACCTATGGCCAAGAAAATATGATACATGTGCAAAAATATATTACTAAGCTTAAATGGATATAACCCGAGGATATCGAATGCATCTGAAATCTGACACTCATACTCCATCTAGTGATGATTTGCAGTTAATTTTTTTTTCAAAACATTGCTGAAAATACAGCTTCATTCAAGTTCTTTGAGTTGAAAATCCTAAAAGTCAATTTTCACGAAAATGGGAAATTAAAGGTCCTCCACATATCTAACTTATATCAAAATTTTCTAAATTTTTTCACAGTGTTAGGAAAACTGCCTTAAAAGTTTTAAAAGTTTTTAATTCTGAACGTCAACAAGAAAGAATTACCCCCTTTCCAAAAATCTTACTTTCATTTATTTTAATATTTTTAGATGTCATTCAAAACTTAGATATTTTTATGGAGGCACGTTGAATAATTTTATGAAAGAAGTGCAGTTAGAGATAACATGAATATTTAATTTCTATTTATGATAAAATATTCTGAATGTTTTGTTTTATTCATACCAATCAAAACAAGTAATTTGTGCAAAAAAGGGGTTATCTCTATCTTCCCTTAATACTTTCTACAACAATTTAGCCATTTATATGGTATTAGTAAAACAATAGTTTTCCCGTATAATTTTAACGTGGATACAATTTATGTACTAGGCAAATTGTTTTTGGTCGTTTTGATATGCGGGAAAATCTGCAAAAGTCTTTCAAGAAGTTTAAATATATTTCTTGCATTATACTATACACAGCTGTATTAATTGAGCAGTTAAAGAACCCCGGAATACATTGGAATTGCTGTTCATTTTACAAAGACCAAAATTGTAAATTTTTGTTAGCTATAAGTAGAAATGATGCATTAATTTCATTTTTGACGCATTTGAAGGTATTACATTTGGCCTTTTATCGATATTTTTGAAAATATGTACTTCTGTCTGATTATTTTTGGATTATGTATTTCAATATTAGTTAATTCCATTACTCCTTGGAAAAAGTCCAGAGTATAAAAGGGAAAAACCTTTTTAAATGCAATTTCTGTATAATAATATTTTCAAATAGCAGAAAATAAATTTTCACCACAAGAAGCTACGTATACTAGAAATTGTAACTATAACTCTTAAGCCAGAGTTTTTTGAGATTATTTTTATAGAATTGAAACGAAAAGATTTAACACCAACAATGGCCGAAAGTCACATTCTAATACCACAATTCACATGGTAATTACACAAAAAAACATCAAAAGGACGACAAAATTATACAACGATAGGAACTTGGGATAGCCGGACTTGGTACCGACACTAGCAAAAGCCAGAGGTAGGGTTTAACCGGTTTATTGGTACCTAAACATCCCCTTTATCGATTTCATTTCCATTTAGTATGGTAAACATACATAAACATCTATTGATGGAGAGGGCGGCCAAGTTTAGAATCGTTTCTTTGAAGCAGAAAATAAATTATCAACCTAAGAAACTTCACATACAACATAGAATTCCAGTGGAAACGGCATAGCAAAAAAGAAAAGATAACAAGAAACAACCGCAATGGCCGAAAATCACAATCACATGCCACAATTTGCCTGGAAACCACACAAGAAAAACATCAACAAAAAAACAATAGACAAAGGTACACAGAGATAGGATCTGGGGATACCGGCACTAGCAAACGCCAGCGGTAGGGTTTAACCGGTTTATGGTCACCCATACTTCCCTTTATCTATCCCTTTTCTTTACAGTAGAATACACATACAAATAAAATACATAACAGGTAGGCTTCTAACTCCATGATCGCTATCTTAAAAAGGGAAAGAAAAATGCAAAACGTTCTTTAGAAGAAAGGGTTAAGGAGTGCTCGCGGCTAATCTGACGGGTAACTCAAGGAACTTAGTCTGCAATTAAAGCACTGTCGCACTCCGGAAGAAAAATTTAACTCAAAACTCCCCGAGGGATTTGGTAAGATTCATGTGTTTCAGTAGACATTGGACATAGTGTAGGCGGTCTTTCCATACATGACAACACAGCAGGGGTTCAAATCAAGTCGTAGACATTGCTGAATTTTCCGATGTTAACAGGTTTAAGAAGATGACTTTCATCACTGTTGGCATTCGGAATAGTAGGTATGTTCCAGACCATACGCGTACGGTCCGGACCGTACGCGTATACTCATATGGTCCGACCGTACGCGTCTGGTCGGACCGTATGAGTATACATGTAGGGTCTGCTACGAGCTGGACCGTATATTCAGACCGTATGAGTACAAACAAAAGACAGACACTACATTCGTTATTCAGTCAAACAAATAAGTTGCAGTCAAAACTGATAGTACTAACTACCACTGAAAACCGTATTCAAGTTTTGATACAAATGATAAATTACTAATATAACTGAAATGAAAATAAGCAGTGAAATAAAAAAAATTCACGTTTTCATACAAATTCTAAAGGTGATAAATACACTTCATCTCAACCTTAAAAACTTTTGTTCGTTGGCACGGGATATTCATTTGTGGAACACTGTGTTATTTCCGCTGTTATATGTATTCAGCTGTCCCTTTATGAGATTTTGGGATTTGCACCATTTTTGGGGTAATTGAGAAAAATATTGTTGTTAGAGTGGTATTCATTGATTTTCTTCTCAGGATTTTCAGACAGGAGTACCATATATTTTATTTCAATTAACATTCCATTTATTATTTACGAAACACTAGGTTTTTTTTTTTTTTGTTTTTTTGTTTTGTTTTTTTTTTGTTTTTTTGTATTTGAAATAAGGTTCAATTAATATGTCAATTTTATAAAGGCAACTCCAAAACATAATTACGGTAAATTCTTATTTTTTTCTTATTTTCTTTAAAATACTGGTTTTTAGGAAATCTTAGTAGTTTCTAAACATGAGATCTTATTAATATTGTTAACGGTATATTGATTTATTGATACATTATCCAAGAACACGCAAGACGCGTATGGTCTGGAACAGGCATATTCTACCTTTGTAGCTCAGATTACCAACACATTATCATTCATATTATATACAGCTGAGTGTAGCACTATTATCTATTAATTTTAAACACTATAATGCACAGTAAAATGTTTTGACTAAAAATGTAATAGGGAAAAATTTATCACATAAAACCATAATCTTTTTTATTATGCATTCCTTCAATATTTTGTCGTTTAAATGTTGTGTACGTTTCTTTGTCTTTCTGTCAGTCAACATATGACAGTAGTTGTAAGAGCACTTTGCCTGTTTATGTTTGTTGACGATCCTGCATCCATGAATCATAAACATGGATGTAGCATTGCTCGACATCTGGCAAAGTCCCTGAACTTACTATGAGGTATGAGTAAAGCTCAATGTAGGCCCAAGGTGACTTAAAAACGAAAAAAAAACAATAAAGGCGTTGTTTTATTGCTTAGTTTTACCATGTGTTTGTAGAGATTTTGTCTCACTTGCATTTCCTCCATATTCATCCAATGTTTATGCAGATCTTTGTAACATAGTCAATGGGCTTGATTTCATACACAAATATGTTCTTGTTATAATTAATCCTTAACATAAAGGGCGGGAGGGGCGTTTCGGTATTCTCTTTTAAAGATATTTATATTCACGTGTCTATTTTTTACGAGGCTCTCAAAAAGTGTTTAAAACGCTATCCAATCACATAGTAAACCCATGTTTGACCAAGCATAAAAAATGCCACACTGGAAACCCGTCATACCAAGTTTCATTTGTTTGTTTAGTGGTATTCGTGATTCCTTTTGAGCATTATTTTATTACACATACATTGGCAAGCAGTTACCGAAGCAACAAAGGAAAAAGGGGAATTCTAGAATTATTTAATCTAAATAAGAAGATATATTGCAATTCATTCTAACAACAAGAGGAAAACTGTCCATGTGACAGCAAACCGGGTTCTCTTTTATATGGACAGTTTATCATACACATGGGTTGACCATGAATATTGAAAAGTACAAGTTTATAATTTTTATTAATTTTCAATGTTAAACCTTCAACCAAAGTAGCCTATTTCTGAGAGTTCAGCAACTTGGATTATAATCAAAATGGAAAATAAAAGTCCTGCGCACGCCTCTGATACAGGTACAAATGATCTGCATTATAAAAACTTCATGACTATTAAGCTGTAGGATATTTGTTCTGGACAAATGGGACACCCTATTGGTAAATATTTAAAATAAAAATGACTAAGTTCAACAACTGATATTTTTGACATAAATTATCAAAAATCAAAATCAAAGTACCATGCACACCTTTGATATATGTACAATTGATCTGCGAAATAAAAACTTTCTGTTTCAAATACTGTAGGAGATTTGCTCCGGACAAAGGGGGTATCCTATTGTTAAAAACTAGACGTAAAAATGACTAAGTTCAACAACTGATATGTTTGACATAAATTATCAAAAATCAAAATCAAAGTACAATGCACACCTCTGATATATGTGAAATTGATCTGCTAAATAAAAACTTCCTGTACTATAGGAGATTTGCTCCGGACAAATGATGTACCCACTTGGCAGCCGACCACCCGCCGCCCGCCCGCCATTTTAATAACCGGATTTTTCCGATGAAAAACCCGGTTAAGAAGTGAGACAATCTTACAACCACGAAACAAATGAACAAAAATCTATATGAATGCAAAAAAACTAAAGCACTATATAAGTGTGGACCCCTCAAAACTGGAAGTATCATCAGGTTCTTCGATTGATTGATTGATTGAATATTGTTTAACGTCTACTGAGCAATATTTCAGCAAATATCTAGACGAGAACAAGTTTGTTAATAAACAAGTAATTACTGTGTTTGGGTGCAAACACAACTTCTCCCAAACGAACTCCAAAAATTTTGGCCCAAAAAATAAGTTCTATACATCTTGTACAATCTTTCTGTAAAATTTCATTCAATTTGGAGCACTTTTAATTTTTTCGCCTTTTTCAGTTTCCATGGCAACGACCGCCATTTAGAGAATTTTGACCAAAAATATGTTCTATACATCTTGTACAATCTTTCTGTAAAATTTCATCCAGTTGGGAGCACTTTTAATTTTCCCGCCTTTTTTCAGTTTCCATGGCAACGGCCGCCATTTTGAAAAAAAATTGACCCAAAAATATGTTCTACACATCTTGTACAATCTTTCTGTATTTTTCAATCTTTATGTAAAATTTCATCCAATTAGGAGCAGTTTTAATTTATCCGCCTTTTTCTTAGTTTCCATGGCAATGATCGCCATTTTGGAAAAAAAATTTTGACCCAAAAAATATGTTCTATACATCCTGTACAATCTTTCTGTAAAATTTCATTCAATTTGGAGCACTTTTAATTTTCCCGCCTTTTTTCAAATTTAACCGCCTTTTCAGTTTCCATGGCAACGGCCGCCATTTTGAAAATTTTGACCCAAAAATATGTTCTATACATCTTGTACAATCTTTCTGTAAGATTCCATCCAATTTGGAGCACTTTTAATTTTCCCGCCTTTTTTCAGTTTCCATGGCGACGGCCGCCATTTTGAAAAAAAAAATAACCCAAAAATATGTTCTACACATCTTGTACAATCTTTCGGTAAAATTTCATCCAATTCGGAGCGGGGAATTTAGCCTTGTAGCCGATCACCTACGGACCACTCAAAAAGAGCTTGCTACAAATGTTCCTTAACGTGCAGGAAGCGTGGCATTTCTTACAACACGTGGACCTGAGTTTACATCCCATCCGAAAGATGGGTTGGGTATTTATTAATCCCGCACAACCACGGAATGGGGCCTATTTCTATATCCCGGGGTTCCCTCGAGGTTAGCCCCTTTTAGAAGGGGTCATACCCCGCAAGATGGAGATAATAGGTCCTATTTCTATACCCCGGGGTTCCGTCGGGGGCTTGGTGCTCCGAAAGAGTAAGCATGATCTAATTCACATGTAGCACTCCACTAATGCTTGAAAAAAAAATTACGCACTTGCGCTTCTGGCTTTTTTTGATGACTTTCAGAGGGCAAATTATTTCTCCAATTTTTATGTCTTCCGTAATAGGTCTTCATAACTGAAAGCTAACACTTGAAATTCGCTGCATTCCTATTTCAATTTGGACCTACAATTCTGCTCTTATTTGCTAACAATTTTTCAGGGCATCATCCTCATTTGTTTTCCCATATATTGTTGTTTCAGTTGTCAGTCCTCTTGTACATTATGTTGCACTTTTTCTTCTTTTTTTCTCTAATTTCTAGCAGATTTAACCAACGCCTGACCCTTGTGATAAAATATTTCTCGTAACTAGTGAGAGAAGAATCCCATGAAATTCCCCGCCAAATCTATTCGGAACATAATCCCCGGTGTTTTACATTATGTCATTAGAGAAGCATTTTGTACAACTTAACCACGTTATTTACGAAATTTCTCACATCTGGTTAAATAAATTTTCAAATGTTTAAAAACTCGGCAAGCTTCGTTTTCAAACATTTGCAGAATTTATTTAACTCGATGTGAGAAATTTCATAATCAACTTAGTTCTCGTTGTAGAAACTATATATACTGAATAGAAACTATGTTCATTTATCCAACATGTACCGATTTCTGTATATATAAATTTTCAATCAAATGTCACTTTCTTACACTGAAAAGATACACAAATTGACAGAGGAGTGGACGTCTGTCTAATTCTATTTTCATGTCCCGTTTTCACTAACATATAGGGTTACTGTTGGGTCTTTTCTTTTTCGCCATACATTCCAGACACATTTCGTCGGTGTCCTCGTCAACATTTATTTCAACCATGAAAATATAATATCTTCATCTCAAATTTTTATGGAATTTAACAGAAATAAGAAAATGGGCAGAAAATTACCTCAAAGAGGAATTTTTTTATATTTTTTTTCTGTGAACTTACTTTTTCGCTAAAAAATGTCAGTGTTTTTTGTTTAAGAAGTAAAATAAAGTCTTTGAATTTTAATAGAATGACATTAAAGTTAACATTAATGCATACAATGAAGAAATGTATAACAAGCTGTTTGAATTTTGATTCCGGTTCAAACTTTGTAAAATTTCCTGAAAATGTAGAAGACCAATAAATTTTGTCATTTTTGCAACTTGTTACAAATTTTAACAATGTTTTAGTATCAATCATACTTTTGAACACAAAAGAATTAAATGACTGGTTCCAACCTGGGTAAATTTCCTGATCTTGTTCAATTCCATACAGTATAATAATTAATTTCAAATGATGAAATTTCTAAAATCCTGGTTTTGAGTTAAATTTCGTGAATCTTTCTAAGACCAGTTATTTTTGGAATTCTACCTACCAACCATACTTTTTTGAAAACATTTCATTGAAAACAGTCATTGTACAAAACTTTTTGATTTTAATTTTGGTATGAACGACTCAAAGACCAGTTATTTCTTGAATTTGTACGTAGCAACCTCATGTAAATATAGGCCAAATTATAATAATAATGTAAAGAGCGGACAAGACACAGGGGCAAGACATTAGGTTCCTTGGAACGAATTTCTACTCTGTATATGTTTTTTTTTTCTGACGATATAACGAAGGGAAAATGCAATTCGGGATAAGCAGGTTGAGTTATACTAAAAAAAATCATATGCTATTACTCTTTTACTTGTCCTGACTGTGACGGGTTTATTATATCAGGAATATTCGTTTTTGGCTTACCTACAGGGCAGATAGAATTAAGCTATAGGTAAATTGTTTAATTATCCCTTATAGCAATATAGTGATTACTTCGTTCATGGAAACAATACATTAATAGTGTTTTTAGGTGTCTATATATTTTCTTCGATTATCGTAATTGGTCCTCTTTAAGTTGAAAATATAAATAATAAAAAAAAAGTTCTCAGTCTAGAGCATGAAGAACAAAACTGATTACACATAGAAGAGCCTTTGATCGGCATGCGATTATAGTCATTTTTTTTTGTTCAAGTAATTTGGTATCGCTAAAGATTACTCGTCTCGAATACATCAAATTTCAGTCTGGAATTGATGCAATGAAGCCGTTTTCTGATGTTGTCCAATTAATTGTTTAATCTGTTTATCATACTTTCCAATTTTTGAAAACGGTCATATTAATTTATTTTTATTATGAAGCTTAGAACACTAGTGCCCTTGTCGGGCAACGGATTACAGGAATTATAAGAGCGCCTTGCAGGTTAATTTGATGTTTGTTGGCGATCTCGCGTCAAAGGGCAAAATGAGACATTGATATGACATTGGTCAACAATAAGCAATGTTCCATTAATTATTTTAACATGTATTTTTAGAGACTTTGTCTTGTGCGTTTACTCCATATAATACCTGCGTCCGAAGTCAAATACCAACTGGTCAGAAGTTGTGGGATGTGACACTATCGAAATCATCTTTCAAATGAGCAATTTGAACATGTCGAATAACACGCAAAACTGCATGCAAACTTTTAATATAGCAGTAAAGTCTTCATTTTAATGATTACATATTGTCAGTTCAACTTGAATCAAAACAATTGAAATTCCTTCTCGAAAGTGTCTACATAAATATTGCTTTGGGGGAAGAAACATGAAATAAATATATATTTTTAGATACAAATAGCTAAAATGTAAACTGACAAACAAAAAACAAAAGTCATTTATTTACAAAGGGAGGAAATGAACTTGACCCTGGAATCCATCCAATTGAACCCATGTTAGGGTAAGCATACCATAAAACATTTATTGTTTTATAATTGGTATAAGGGGGAAAAGAGGCATATGATTTGCATTAAACACATTTAAACTGCATAAAAGAAAACAGTCGGTATTAATTTGATTTTTTTCTCAATTGTCATCACATTTTGCGTAATTATAGTCGATTACATGATTATGTTTGTCCTTTTATGAATTCTTTATTATAGATATTTTAAAGTGGAAAATCTCTGGTACTTGATTTTCTAATGAACGTTGATTTTATATTTTTTAATAACAAAGCATTATTGATATATTTTTGTAGATTTAAGTCTTGAAAGAGGTATGTAATTATTACGTAATTATATGTGTAGATGCAAAAAACATCTTACAAGCAATACCATTTTCATCCTTGTTTCGGGTCGTTTTAGCCTTCAGATGGGATGTTGTCTCCTTGACATTTACCCCATTGCCTTCTTTTACATATTTATTCATTTAGTAATGCCATTTCATAGAGAGCTGTATCTATCAGACTTTCAGATCAGACTTTTTAGATTAATTTAGATGTGATTTAATACATATATATTAAGCCAGCCTGAATGTCTTTCAAATATAACTTTTTGTAATAGACTGATTCCGAAATTCAACTTCCGGCCCCTTAAAAGAGGTGGCGTAAACTCAGCGTCCTCGTAAAAGAAGTTTTGTACAATAAAAAACATTCAGAACAACGCCAATATGACAAAGCTGTTGCATTTCGGACATTTATTTGAATACAAGCATCATATTTGAAAATTTCTACACATTAATTGTAAAAATTTGTGTAGACTTGCAATGGAATAAATAAAACTAGAAGGTGTTTTTTTTTAATGCAAACACAAGATACCTCCTATAACTCCCAATACATGTAACAGACTTCAAAGACTAAATACGGGATCTGTACAACCTAAACAAACGTTTTGTAAAATTTCACAGTATTCAGAGCATGTTGAATTGTCCCGCCTTTTTGTATTCCAATGGCAATGGTCGCCATTTTGAATAAAAATTGAGACCAAAGAACTATTCATTCATGTTTTGTAACCTTCCTGTTTTACTTCATCCAATTCAGAGTATTTTGATTTTTCCGGCCTTTTTTTATTCCTATGTTAACGGAAGCCATTTTGCAACCGAAAATCGCCATCCTGGAGTTATTAAAGGTGTGAATACAGTAAATAAATCTCCATTACTTTCTATATTAACTTCTGAGACAATGAACACTCATAGTTAGTTTCCCGTAATTAATCGGAACTTTTATATCTCATTCAGTAAAATATAAATGTTGATCTATTCTTGGCACCGTCAAAACATAGGGTCATGCGGCATTTTTTAGCCATTTCCGTGACTTGAAAACGGATTTAACAATTTCGCACTGAATTTCTTACATCGCCCCCCCCCCTTTTCTTAAAACTTGCTCTGAAAAAATGTAAAATGTTGTCAGGTTCATTCTTTCGCTTTTTAAGCATCATCCATGAACTAGCTTTTTAAAAAACATTCATTTAAAATAATATAGTCCTATCATTCCATTATAATTTTTCATTACACTACTAGCTCTCCCCTAAAAGGGCGGAGTTAAGTGATGTCATGTTTATTTACTGAATTCACCCCTATAGGTAGTGGCAGTAAGGCAAAATGTGACACTTTGTATGTTGCTAGTTTGCTGCACCTATCAGAAGTATTTCTACCCACATTTCGACAAATATTACTGTTCCGTTGATTTTAGAGAATTTTTTTCCAGAGGCTACTCCTCTGAAAAAAAATGAAGAAAAAATGTTGAGTTTTTGAGACTTTACGGTACTGCTCTTCCTTGTTGCCAGCCATTTTATCTATTTATTCCTGTCATTTGCACATGTTGAGTAGATGTCAAGTTTACACAATTGTACGATTACCTGTGTTTTGACAAAGCCATATTTGGAAAATAAAACATGACATGTGTCAACTTCCTATAAGAATACAATTTTGAAATGTACTACAGCAAAGACAAGTGAAGACCCTAAAAGACGTCTCCCCGTCCTTGCTGGCCTCTAAATTGATGTGAAATCTACGTGAACTAATCAGAAAAATGAACATGCTCACTAGACCGTAAAATTGAGGTCAAGAACAAAAGTGACCTGCCAGACTGACATGTACTACTCAAGACGAACCTACATACCAAATTTTATCAACATACCACTTCTAGTTATTAAGAAATGGACTTAAGCAGAAAAACTTAATGTTGCAACTAGACCGTGAAATTAAGATCAAGGACAAAAGTCACCTGCCAGACTGACATGTACTACCCAAGACCAACCCATATATCAAATATTATCAACCTACCACTTCTAGTTTTTGAGAAAGGGACTTAAGCAGAAAAAACTTAACTTGGCCAATACACCGTGAAATGGAGGTCAAAGACAAAAGTCACCTGCCAGACTGACATGTACTACCCAAGACCAACCCATATATCAAATATTATCAACCTACCACTTCTAGTTATTGAAAAATGGACTTAAGCAGAAAAACTTAACGTGGCAACTACACCATGGAATTGAAGTCAAGGACAAAAGTCACCTGCTAGACTGACATGTACTACCCAAGACCAACCTAC
>MJUU01030284.1:20403-60858 GCA_002080025.1 Modiolus philippinarum
TAACGTAGCCACTAGACCGTGAAATAGAGGTCAAGGACAAAAGTCACCTGTAGACTGACATGTACTACCCAAGACCAACCTACGTACCAAATATTATCAGCCTACCACTTCTAGTTATTGAGAAATGGACTTAAGCACAAAAACTTTACGTGGTCACTAGACCATGAAATTGAGGTCAAGAACAAAAGTCAGCTGCCAGACTGACATGTACTATCCAAGACCAACCTACATCCCAAATATTATCAGCCTACAACTTCTAGTTATTGAGAAATTGACTGAAGCAGAAGACTTCACGTGGCCATAAGACCGTGAAATGGAGGTCAAGGACAAAAGTCATCTGCCAGACTGACATGTCCTTCTCGAGACCAACCACATATCAAATATTATCAACCTACCAGTTCTAGTTATTGAGAAATGAACTTAAGCAGAAAAACTTAGCGTGGCCAGTAGACCATGAAATCGAGGTCAAGGACAAAAGTCACCTGCCAGACTGACACGTACTACCCAAGGCGAACCTACATACCAAATATTATCAGACTACCACTTCTAGTTCATGAGAAATGGACTTAAGCAGAAAAACTTAACTTGGCCAATAGACCGTGAAATGGAGGTCAAGGACAAAAGTCACCTGCCAGACTGACATGTACTACTCAAGACCAACTTACATACCAAATATTATCAACCTACCACTTCTTGTTATAAAGAAATGGACTTAAGCAGAAAAACTTAACGTGGCCACTAATCCATACAATTGAGGTCAAGGACAAAAGTATCCTGCCAGACTGACATGCACTACCCGTGACCAACCTACATACCAAATATCATCAACCTACCACTTCTAGTTATTGAAAAATGGACTTCAGCAGAAAAACTTAACGTGGCCAATATACCGTGAAATTGACATCAAGGAAAAAAGTTGCCTGTCAGACTGACAGGTACAATCCAAGACCAACCTACATACCAAATATTATCAACCTACCACTTCTAGTTATTGAGAAATGGACTTAAGCAGAAAAATTTAACGTAGCCACTAGACCGTGAAATAGAGGTCAAGGACAAAAGTCACCTGCTAGACTGACATGTACTACCCAAGACCAACCTACGTACCAAATATTATCAGCCTACCACATCTAGTTATTGAGAAATGGACTTAAGCAGAAAAATTTTACGTGGTCACTAGACCATGAAATTGAGGTCAAGAACAAAAGTCATTTGCCAGACTGACATGTACTATCCAAGACCAACCTACATCCCAAATATTATCAGCCTACAACTTCTAGTTATTGAGAAATTGACTGAAGCAGAAAGACTTAACGTGGCCATAAGACCCTGAAATTGAGGTCAAGGACAAAAGTCATCTGCCAGACTGACATGTCCTTCTCGAGACCAACCACATATCAAATATTATCAACCTACCACTTCTAGTTATTGAGAAATGGACTTAAGCAGAAAAACTTAGCGTGGCCAGTAGACCATGAAATGGAGGTCAAGGACCAAAGTCACCTGCCAGACTGACACGTACTACCCAAGGCGAACCTACATACCAAATATTATCAGCCTACCACTTCTAGTTAATGAGAAATGGACTTAAGCAGAAAAACATAACATGGCCACTAGTCCGTGAAATTAAGGTCAAGGACAAAAGTGACCTGCCAGCCTGACATGTACTACCCAAGACCAACCTACATACCAAATATTATCAGCCTACCACTTCTAGTTTTTGAGAAAGGGACTTAAGCAGAAAAACTTAACTTGGCCAATAGACCGTGAAATGGAGGTCAAGGACAAAAGTCACCTGCCAGACTGACAGGTACTATCCAAGACCAACATACATACCAAATATTATCAACCTACCACTTCTAGTTATTGAGAAATGGACTTAATCAGAAAAACTTTGCCCACTAGACCGTGAAATTGAGGTCAAGGACAAAAGTCACCTGCCAGACTGACATGTACTACCCAAGACCAACTCATATATCAAATATTATCAACCTACCACTTCTAGTTTTTAAGAAAAGGACTTAAGCAGAAAAACTTAACGTGGCCACTAGACCATTGAATTGAGGTCAAGGACAAAAGTCACCTGCTAGACTGACATGTACTACCCAAGACCAACCTACATACCAAATATTATCAGCCTACCACTTCTAGTTATTGAGAAATGGACTAAAGCAGAAAAACTTAACGTAGCCACTAGACCGTGAAATATAGGTCAAGGACAAAAGTCACCTGCTAGACTGACATGTACTACCCAAGACCAACCTACATACCAAATATTATCAACCTACCACTTCTAGTTATTGAGAAATGGACTTAAGCAGAAAAACTTTACGTGGTCACTAGACCATGAAATTGAGGTCAAGAACAAAAGTCATCTGCCAGATTGACATGAACTATCCAAGACCAACCTACATCCCAAATATTATCAGCCTACAACTTCTAGTTATTGAGAAATTGACTGAAGCAGAAAAACTTAACGTGGCCACAAGACCGTGAAATTGAGGTCAAGGACAAAAGTCATCTGCCAGACTGACATGTCCTTCTCGAGACCAACCACATATCAAATATTATCAACCTACCATTTCTTCTTATTGAGAAATGCACTTAAGCAGAAAAACTTAGCGTGGCCAGTAGACCGTGAAATTGAGGTCAAGGACAAAAGCCACCTGCCAGACTGACATGTACTACCCAAGGCAAACCTACATACCAAATATTATCAGCCTACCACTTCTAGTTAATGATGAATGGACTTATTAGTAGTTAGTAGTCTACCTGTATGGGTTTTATTCGTATGTTTATTCTACGATAGGGAAACGGGACAGAGAAAGGGGAGGTTTGGGTACCCATAAACCGGTTTAACCCTACCGCTGGCTTTTGCTAGTGCCGGTACCAAGTCCGGCTGTCCCGAGTTCCTATCGTTGTTTATGTTTGTCTTTTGTATTTTTATTGTGGGTTTTTTTCTTGTGCAGTTCCTATTTACTTTCTGGCATGTGGCTATGTTTTTCGGCCATTGTAGGTGTTTCCTGTTATCTTTTTTATTCCATTAAGCAGAAAAACTTAACATGGCCACTAGTCCGTGAAATTAAGGTCAAGGACAAAAGTCACCTGCCAGACTGACATGTCACCCAAGACCAACCTATATACCAAATATTATCCGCCTACCACTTCTAGTTTTTGAGAAAGGGACTTAAGCAGAAAAACTTAACTTGGCCAATAGACCGTGAAATGGAGGTCAAGGACAAAAGTCACCTGCCAGACTGACATGTACTACTCAAGACCAACTTACATACAAAATATTATCAACCTACCACTTCTTGTTATAAAGAAATGGACTTAAGCAGAAAAACTTAACGTGGCCACTATTCCATGCAATTGAGGTCAAGGACAAAAGTATCCTGCCAGACTGACATGTACTACCCGTGACCAACCTACATACCAAAAATTATCAACCTACCACTTCTAGTTACTGCAAAATGGACTTAAGCAGAAAAACTTAACGTGGCCAATATACCGTGAAATTGACATCAAGGAAAAAAGTTGCCTGTCAGACTGACAGGTACTATCCAAGACCAACATACATACCAAATATTATCAACCTACCACCTCTAGTTATTGAGAAATGGACTTAATCAGAAAAACTATGGCCACTAGACCGTGAAATTGAGGTCAAGGTCACATGACGATATGTCCGTCAGGAAGCATTTGATTGGTACTACTACTGGACCAAATATGATGTTCCTACGTCAAAGGGTTTCAAAATATCCAGTAATTAGTAAAAGTTAAAGCCCTCGCCGTCGTCATACTTTGCACGCCTATGTCTCGCTTTCCGCGACTTTCGTCGCAGGCGAGACAAAAAACGAAAAGCCTGGATTTTTGCTGACAGTTGGTACATTTCACCTTCAAGAAACTATGTAAAATAAAAGATCTGTCTTCTTTCTTGAAGTTTATGGATAAAAGAGACGGCGCTACAGTATGGTGTTCAGTTTATTTTTTCGGAATCATTCCAAAATTAAAACTTTGGAAATTTGGAACATAAGAGACATTTAAGGTTGAAAATGCAATCGTGTGCGTAGTTCTATATGTCATTAATATGAATTTAACATGTCCAGCAATTAGCATGCATACAGTCGAAAATAGGGACAGTTATGGAAGTACACCCATTTTCACGGATGAAGAATACGAGAAATCGTAAAACGGACTATGAATATGACGTCACGAGATAAAAAGCATTAAAACAATATTCAAAATCTGTCGTTTTGGCACTTGCAAATAAGTTAAATACGTCGGAAACATTAAAATCAGAGGCATTATAACATGTCGACCGTGGTCCAGTGGTAGCGTGGCACCACGGTCGACATGTTATAATTTCGGTTAATTTATATACTTAAGTGTCACATAAAATACATTTGTAGTTCGTTCTATTTTACATCCCTTTGGTCTCCCACAGAGATAGCGTGGGCAGTGTAATCTGTCTGTAATATCTGTGCATTCGAAGAAAGCCAAATCCGTCGGTGGGAAGGCAATCTCGATATTCATTTCTCTAATTCTAACCCCGTTGGGCTCCTACGATAGACCCTTATATTTTAATTTTTAGGCCCTGCATTAGCGTAAATATTCGCAAATCCGGGGAGATGAACAAGTTTCAACGTTGACTAAATTTATGGACAGCTTATATATATATATATATAACTGGAACTGGGACAATAAAAGCCAAGTAAAAGTTCTGGCTTATATTTTCATGATTATTAATTTGTTAAAGGTACAGTCCTAAATTATATGCATGTAATTCTTTTGAAAATCAGAAAAAACATTGAAGAATGTGGTTTTTTTCTCCTTCTTAAGAGTTATTAAATAATTTTCCAATAGGATTCCACTGTTTATTACAGTTTTTCACCCTTTTATATTCAATCTTATTAAAATTAGCTTCCTACTGATTGATATGTCGCATTGGAGATCTTAAAACATTCCATTATGGCTCATGTCAGCTTGACTTCAAATAATTTTAACCACCCAATCACAATGTAGGTCACTTGTTTGTCGGACTCCATAGCTATTGATTCTAAAAGCTTTATTCACACAATTCACAGATGAACACCAGCAATTTTCTTCTAGATTTATCATTCTTTACCTTTCAAAATATGACAAATAAATAGATAAAGTTACTGTTGAAACATTTCATCCTTTAATTCGTATTAGGTCAGTGCATAAGTTTGGAACAATGTCGGAACATCATGACAAGAACAGTGAAATTCTGGAGATTACTGGAAGGAATTCACAGTTTTTTCTGTTATTCTTTGAATACTGAAAGTTTTGAAGCGAAAGATTTGAAAGGACATTCACAGATCATGAAGATGTGACTTCCTATGGAATGTCTTTAGATCTCACATTCAACATATCAATAAACGAAAGCGAATGTTGAATGAAGGGATATGGAGTAAATGCACCTGAGACAAAGTCTCTAAAAATACATGGTAAAAACAAGCAAATGAACAACGTTTTTTTTTTGTTGTCACCATGAGGCCTTCAACAATGAGCTTTGCAAGTTGTGGGCCAATTTTAATTAGATTGTGTTTACTTTAAGCATGTCAGAATTGATGGGATAGATGGTATTTTTTTCTTTAAAAGTATCTTTTTGTAATTTTTCAGGGTTATGTCAAAAGATTTTGCATAGCTCTGACCTATTTCGAGCTATTAGTGGTCAAAGGGACATTTTTTTTTTTAAATACGCGAAATCATAATTCTTCATCAGATTTTTTGTTGGGATTTTTTGTGTTAGGATTTCTCTTGATGGAAGTTTTCAGTTGGTGGTCAACATATTTTGCATAGCTGTCTACAAGTTTGTTTCCAGCTAACAACTGTGTGTCAATCTCCTTTTTGTGTCCATCTGATTTATTGTGTCAAGCTCTTTACTGTGTTCACATTCACTTTAAACTACACTTGCTCAAATTTCAGTCGCGATATGCTGCGGTTGTATCATGCTACGATCGGCGTAGCCCTTTATTCATTATAACTATGAATTCATGAAGCATATTGAGCCATCTTTGATATATTTAGTTATCTTCCATGTGCTATACATACCGGAGTTGGCAATGAACTAGCATAATGGAACATCTTAAGGTAGTTCAGTAGCAATCCACCATTTTGATTCATATTAACCTAAATTACGGGTATTTTTCATTTCAGAAGGGCACAGATATTACTTTTAAAATTTGTACGATTCTTTTAAATACTTCGCTCAAAACATAAGTTATGGGCCATTTCTTTCAATCTAGTTAACATTCTGGATGTATAATTCATGATAGTATTTTACTGCGAAATTCTTTTAAAAGAAAATTTAAATCAGGGAGAGGTATTTCTAGAATATTCAACAAATAAATCACTACCGAAATTTGATTTTTTTTAAAAAATAGTTCTATAATATGCACGGTGACCCCACTTTTCTTTGTTTTTCGAAAGTTAAATACAAAGGTTAGCAATTTATGAAATCTTAAATAACATGGAAAAATTTTTTTTCAGTTTTCAACTAAAAATTTCGAATTTTCGGTAAAAGATTGTGGGCCTATATGGCCCGTGAGCCCTAATTTTTATTTTATGCAAGTTCCTTTTTTAAGTTTCATTCTGCAAATCCTTTGCCGACAAAGGGACCAATAGACAATACGACATATAAACCATCACAGGGCACTCATCGAGTTGATTGTAAGAAAACCTGGCAAGTAAAATCGGGATGTGTTGGCTATATATATTTAGATGGCCTGAATAAAAGTTGATTTTTTTTACAAAACAAGAGAGCCAAATGTTAAATTTTGGAAATGCATTCATATGAGAAATTCTCACACGAACAAGTACACCATAACTGACACAATAAAGAGCATACATCTCAAGCACGGGGAATTTTTGTTTTTACGTTTGAGTTTGCATTCAAACACGCTTAATACTAGTTATTCTTTTTCTTATTATTTTTTCCTAATTCCGCCTCAAGTTTTCCCGACCGATTAAACTGACACAAGTCATCTAAACTTCATTGAGATGGTTATTGTTGTTTTTGAATTTTCTAATGGCGGTTGTAGTCATGGACACGACAAAAGTGCGGGGAAAATCAAAATGCTAAGATTTAGATGAAATTTTGCAAGAAGGCTGCCTAACATTTGCATTGTTTGTTTATGGTCTCTAAGACTTCAGTACAGTAGCCGTTACAAAAAGAAAAAAATAGAAAAAAGGCGACAAAATAAAAGTGCTCAAAATAAGATAATTTTTTACAGGAACGATGCTTAACAAATGTAAAACTCGTTTTCGGGCTCAGAGAAAATAGTTGATGTTGCCATTAAAACGACCAAGACGGCTGGAAAATAAACGTTGACGAACGTTTTCAGAAAGGTTGCTTAACATGCATGGAAATAATTTGTCGTCTTGAAATTTTGAAGATCGCCATCGTTGCTAAGGAAACACAAAAGGCAGAAAGATTTAAAATGCTCAGAATTTGATGAATTTTTACCGTATAGTTCTCAGGAAGTAATGATATCATATTGAAATTTTGTTTTCTTATATGTAATTTCGTTTTTATACTGGTTGAGACCTCCAAACGAACTTTATGGATACTTATATATATATATAATGTTTTCGCTGTGTTTGATATTCTTTTCAGTTTTGTCTGAACGATTCCTCAGAAACAAGTCACCCAATCTCATGAAGTTTCGTGGGATGATAGACTAGCAAAAGTTGAATCTCATTGTCTTGGTAATTCAAAATGGCGACCGTTTTCATGGAAAATGGGGGAAAAAAATGTGCAAAAAAATGAATGAAATTAAAAAGAAATGTTGCTTATCATCTGTAGAATTAGCTTTTAGTCTCCAATATTTTAAAATGGCGATCATTTAAATGTAAACAAAAATAAGGCGGGAAATTTTGAAGGGATTGGAAATCGATAAAATTTCAATAGACGGTTGATTGGGACGGCAGATCTCATATTTAGACTTACCATTCTATTGTGGGAGTGTTTGCATCAAAATAATGTAAGTACTAGTTTTATTATCATTCTTCTTCATCAGCGTTCTGCATGACGTTTGTCCACCTCATTTCTCGGATACCAAAAGTGCAGACTTCATGACATTTTATAGGATAACGTAGATAGGGATGCATAGATGATCCTTTATGCTTTCGAATTTTGTGGCCAACGTTCAAGCGATAAAGGAAATAAGGCGTGAAAATAAAAAAAAAGATCAGATATTTTACAGAAATAAAAAATATGAAGAATTGGTGTATTGTCTCTAAGTCTTCAAGATAGCGACAGCTGCCCTCGAAACATTTAAAAGGCTAGAAAATTATAAGAATTTGATGATATTTTTCAGGAAGGTTCCAATCATGTGTAATATTGCGCAAATAGACAAAAAGGTGGGAATAATAAACAAAAATATCTAAAAAATGATGAAAATTTTCAGAAAGGTTGCCTTACACACATAGAGTTGATTTCTAGTCTTGAATATTCTGACTGTTGGCAATGATTAATGATTCGGTAAAAGTCACGGGGAATCCAGGGTGCTCAATACAGGGTGCAGGATAGTTATGTGGGATGTGCAAAATTTTCTGCTGCGTGAACTTTCTTGATTTCGCTAATTCGAATAGTCCCTTCAGTTTCGAGATAACGCGAATCAAATGTAATTCGGAAAAGACAGGAAAATAACAAGTGTTAACAACTGAATAGAACAATACTGAGATCTTGTTCGGGATTTCTAGATATGATACTTATGTTTTAAAAAAGCGACCAAAGGATATGGATATTGTGAGTCTTTGAGTTCGTTTGGGAGAGTAACCTGTATTTCAAATCATTTTGAAATATAAGGCAAAATGTATTAAGTTATGAAAAATTGACAAATAAAGGGCAATAACTCGTAAATGGGTATTCAGATTTTTTCAAAATTTCCAGGCGAAAAATTTCCAATGCTAATTATTCTTGCAATTTAAGTTGATCTCTATCTATTTTAATTTTTGTTAAATAACAATAAAAACTACATGTATCAACATTTCGAAAATTGTTTGGAAATAGGGCAATAATCCAAAACAGGTTATCACATTTTTTCAAAATGGCAGGGCAGGTAGATCTTGTTATGTTGATCACTTTTACCCCCGAACATATCCGATATCTGTAATGTTTTTTGAATATAGATACCCTGGTTATGATTCGGGCCAAGTTTGGTTTCAATTTGCCCAACGATTTCAGAGGAGAAGATTTTTGAAAACGTTACGACGGACAGACGGACGGACGGATACCGACGGACGCCAAGTGATGGCAATAGCTCATATGGCCTTTCAGACCAGGTGGGCTTAAAACGAAAATTTTACGGAAAAGGGGAAATAACTCCAAGATGGGTTATCGCATATTCTCCAAAATTACAGGATGAGTAGATCTCATAATGCTGATCATTTTTACTCATGTCAGATTTTTTTATTTGTAACGGTTTTCGAGTTTTTGCAAAAAAAAAGGCAATTTACTCCTATGTTCTATTTTTATTAACAGGTGTCATGTTGTTTGGTCTACGGACATAAAAATCACAAACATGAAAGTGCATCCCCTTGTTATGATTCAGGACAAGTTTTGTTAGTATTGGCCCAGTAGTTTCAGGTAAAGGATCTTTGAATAAACGATAACTGAATAACGAACGGACGTCGAGTGATGGCAAAGCTCACATGGCCAGGTGAGCTAATAAGTAATACATAATAATACCACTAAATTTACTTAGTAAAATTACTTGATTTTATTTAGTAATTTACTCAATTTTACTAAGTAATTTACTCAATTTTACTTAGTAATGTTACTATGTATTACTTATTTATATTGCATGTAAAACGAACATTTTGATTGGATATTTACCACTCAAACTACGCATCATTTAGGTGGAAGAAGACAAGGAAATGCAATTGACAAAAATTAACAACAATAATAAAAAAAATTGTCAGATAAGTATAATTCATTTTGTTTTTGATATTTATTAGTTGATAAATTACTGTGAAAAGATATACACCTTTTATTCTAGACCAGATCTGCAACACTTTAAACAACTGTCACCTCATCCAAGTCTCCAAATAATAGGTAATAGTGAACACATTATGTTTCTTATATAATTTCAGGATTAAAAAACATTTAGTGAATAAGAATATAAAGGGGAAGGATTGAGCGAGTAAGTTGCACCGACAGATCCATCCATCCTTCAATGGTTCCAAATTAAAAAGGGAGGATTAAGTCCGTTTTATCGATTTTTGCCGAAATTATGCACATATTTTTGTCTTCTAGTAATAAGGAGGGCTGCCCATAAGTTGTGTCTTGACAGTGTACATGAACCACTTTGATATTTTTATTTTCGGGTGCATCTGAATGAGATGTGTGTCAAAAAATATGATGATTATTTTCTCTCTTTTACAGAACATACCAAGAGACAGATATAAATACCGGATCCAGAACTATTTAGAAGTCTTTCTTACAACGATGTCAGTGATGGATTATGGAACTATGCTTTAATATAATATAATTCATTGATATGCGATATGTTAAATATGTGATTTGTTATTTGAATAAGAACACAGTGCAATGTGAACATTTTTAAGACAGTTTTGCAAAGAAACTTAGTTTACCTTTTTATATTTTTTGAATACAAAGATAAATATTACAGAGTAATATTGATTGCTATTACTACAAATTACTACAGATTCAACTAACCGCTATTGGATACATTATACAAGATATAATATTACTGAGAATTATTTTTCATTATTAAGTCTCCCAAACGAAGTTTCTGGAGACTTATTGTTTTTGCTGCGTTTTTTACTATTCTTATTATTATTTTTCTTCTTCCGCTTTCCGCCTCACTTTAGCCGAACCAGATCTCGGAGACCATTAGATCTAGGACTTTCAAACTTTGTAGGATAATGGCCCCATATATCTAGTTGTGCAAGAAATAAAAATTGTTCCAAAGGGGGTTCAATAAGGGTACATTTGGGGACTCAAAAAGGGGTGTCCATCCAATTTCTCGGATACTAGTAATCCAATCTTAACCAAACTTCACAGGATGACGGCACTTAATCCCAAGATGTGCTTTCAAGTCTTGGAATTTTCAAAATGGCCGCAATTTCCATAAAAATAGCCAAAAACGGCGGGAAAATCAAAGTGCTCAGAATTGGATGAAATTTTACAGGAAGATTACCTGACATGTGTTTAATTGATGTCTGGTGTCTTAGATTTCAAAATTGCGACCGGTGCCATGAAAATGGTAAAAAAGGCAGGAAAATCAAGGTGCTCAGAATTTGATATAATTTTAAAGGAAGGTTGCCTAACATGTGTATAATTGACTTTTTCTGTCCAAGACTTCAAAATGGCGAAATGATAAAAAAGGCGGGAAAATCAAAGTGCTCAGAATTTGATGAAATTTTAAAGGATGGTTGCCTAATATGTGTTGAATTGACTTCTGGTCTCCAAGACTTCAAAATGGCAACCGGTGCCATGGAAATGGTAAAAAAGGCAGGAAAATCAAAGTCCTCTGAATTTGATGAAATTTTACAGGAAGGTTGCCTAACATGTGTAGAATTGACTTCTGGTGTCCAAGACTTCAAAATGTCGACAGGTGCCATGGAAATGGTAAAAATGGGGGAAAAATCAAAGTGCTCAGAATTGGATGAAATTTAACAGGAAGGTTACGTTATATGTGTAGAATTGGCTTCTCGTCTCCAAGACTTTCAATTGTAGAATTGGTTTCTGGTCTCCTACACTTCAAATTGGCTGCTGTTGCCATGGAAACCGAAAAAGCCAAGGAAATTCAAAGTGCTCAGAATTTAATGGAATTTGACAGAAAGGTTGTTTATAAATCTGTGGATCTCATCTGAAACCTTAAGATTTCTGACATGGGAGTTCGTTCGGGAGACTTCTTGTGTTTGCATCCAAACACAATTTATACAAGTTAACTACTAGTAATTCGTGACATTACTTGGAATTTCTACTACAGGTTGCTGCATATCCTTAGAATGACAGTATTTATCTTTCCTTATTACTTATTCTAAGTTATTTAAAGTGAGCGATTAGTTGTTCAAACACTTACAGTATATTTTATCATCAGTAAATCAAAAACTAAGGGAATTAACTAAGGGAATTTAATATCTGGTAAATTAATAAATAGGTAAAGTAAATACTGAGTCAGATCATGAATTAGCAAATAAAATACTTAGTAACTAAAAGTAATTACTCGGTTAAAAAAAACTTAGTAAGAACAATTTGTTGATATATTTTTAATTAGATTGATGAAAATTAAATTTGTCTTCAGCTTCTCTGCCTAACTACAATTCATACCCATCTTTGATTGAATCTTGATTAAGAAATAGATTATTGCAAGCGGGCTGTATGCGAATTAGAACATGGTCAGACCTTATATTTGTTAATATTTTATACCGAGTGATAGCGAGGTATAAAATAAAGACAAATCTAAGGTCTGACTATGTTCTAATTCGCATAGAGCCCAATTGCAATAATCTATTTCGATTATAATATATCTAACAAGCGTTTTGAACATTCGAAGCGGCTCTTAGAGGGCAATATTGGATTTGACACTAGAATTAAAATATGTCGGAAAACTGCATACAAACACATAAATGAACATAGAGCAGTCTATATTCGTTATTTTATTAAATACAAGTTGGTCATAAGCTTATGAATTAATACAAATAATCTATTGTAAAAATATAAAATACAAATATTGTAAAATCGAAGGTGGGATAAAAGTGAGATGGTTGTATTTCTTATTTATACGACTCAAGTTCTTATTTGTGTTATATTTGAAGGCAAAACAAAGAAAGGAATAAAACTCAAATTAATAATTTTATTAACGTTAAAAAATTAATTTCTTTTATATCTAAATTGTATAGCATGATATATGCAACATAGATAAGATTTCATAACAACAACACATTCGTTACTAGGTTACGGCTATGTCAATTTCATTTCCGAGTCTTAAATTTAGTAACGTTGTAAATTTCTATTATTGTCATTATTTGAGGAAGTTATTGGGTGATTCATTATTTAAAACCTTATTGACAAAAGAATATTGAGTGAATAAAATATGAAACTGTACATTACGAATGTCCTTTTGTAAAAAAAAAATATACGCATGTGCTAAAAATATTGTTGGAATTAGAACATAGCTTTGTTTCCAAAGCCAAAGAAAACAGTCATATTAGAACAGCTCTTTCATTATGCATTTATACATACCTTATTTCTATGATTTCATTTAAAAGAAAAGATATATTAAACAGATAAATATCGAGATTTTGTAAGTATAAATATAGAACACACTGTATAAGTATGAATATTTTTTAACATAACTTTCATATTTGTTTTTTATTTTGGGTCTTTTAGAAATTTGTTTAAATTTTATAATTTGAAGATACAAGAATGGTCGAAACGGATTTATATTAAGGTGGCTACTTCTCCTGTTATTTAGAATATAAAGAATTGTGATTATTGATATCAATTAAGAGATTATGCACATTTAAAGCTTTCATATGAAGAACAATAAAAACGTATTGCCATAACTTGGTTTACTATGTAGTTGCAAAGACTTTGGTCATGTGGATTTACTCATGTCTCCATATACTTTCAATGTTAACAGGCAGACAGAATTTCATATTGTTTAACAAAAACATTTCAGCTACCTTTTGACCTGGTAAAAAAAGGGTCAAAATGTGATGAGAAAAACATACTAATGTAGGCCAATTACTAAATACCGAAGTTACTGTAAATTTAAATTCTGCATATGCGCATTTCGACAACTTATGTCTCCTGAGTGCAGATAAAATCTAAATGTTTGGAAGACCATAAACTCAAAGATGTTTAAAACTGATAGAGAGAAAATAACCAATATGATCTAAATGTAAAGCCAAAATCAGCTAAGGACAGAGCTTTGCATGAGGGAGATATTCCCAAGGGATGTTTTTCTAAGTTTGGCATATAGCGAACATATCGAAAATTTCTCACTCTATTTCAAACCAAAAAAGGGGATTTTTTTGTTAACATTTGTAAGTTATTCGTACTTCCTTGTACTTTTATTAGTTAAATAAAAAATAAAAAAAACATCGCCTGCAGTTTTGAAACTGTAGTTCATGAAAATCGATTGAGCCCCGATTTTACGAATACCATTGTGCTCTCATTCATATTTGAAATTTTTCGCTCACTAATACTTCATTTCCTTGAAATGCATATGCATTAGTCAAGAGTGCTAAACAAAATTTAAACTTAAAGGAGATTTCACCTACCTTTACAATTAAAATATACAAATCGGCTCATTAAAACATATTCGAATCACTTATGACATTTGAGAAAGTATATCAGCTGCTTTCGTTCCTGGACAGCTTCAGTGAAGGTATTGTTTGCAAACCATACGATAATAAGAATGGCACGTCAATACTCGAACAATAAATGGGTGTATCCAACAAAATATAAACAGAAAGGCGTTATCACAAAAAAAATAAAGCAGCTGAAAACTGATGAGACCGACAGGGATGAAAGTAACCACGTGTCGGAAGAATTTGTAAAAAAAAAATATCAAATGTACATGATGTACTTTCCTGTAAATAATCTGCGTGCTTTATATTTCGGTTTAAAATGTAATTATAAGAATTGAATGCATTATTTTGAAGTTTAATAGGGATTATGACAGCGCTTCATTAAAAATGTCCTTCGGTCAACAATTTCATACCCATTGAAACTTAAACAAAATGCATTCAATTCTGAATTGGAAAACCAGTACCCTAAAAGACTTCTTAAAATAAGCCTTTAGCAAACAGCATTATACAAATCACTGACTTCTGATTGCGAATTGAAAGGGTTATAACTCCAGGAACAACAGATGCGATTCCGACAAATTTATGAACAGTGTAATAAAATCAATGATATGATACTATGAACAGCTTTGGAAGGCGTCAGCAAAGTTGTCACATTTCATGGAGTTAAACGTGTTTGAAAGTTCGGTATGACCGAACCTCTTTAAATTTTGCTTTGATTTTACATTAAGATTTCGTTACTTTGATGAAACAGTAAGAATTTCTATTATGTTTTTGTTCTGTTACAAAAAGATTTACTTGCATTTCTTGACCCATCTTTCCAAGCTACTTTTGTCTCATTCTTTTCTTTTTGAAGAAAGTGATCGAGAAGTTAGTAGTTTATCTGTATTGGATCTTATTTGTGTGTTAATTATAGGGAAATGATAAAGAGAAGGTTGAATACCTCAGAATCAGTTTTACACTAACGCGGGCTTTTGCTAGTGCCGGTAACAAGTCAAAAATTTTCGAGTTCACATTTGTCTTTTTACTTGCATTATTTTTTCTTACGCAGTTCTTTATGAGATTGTATATTCAGCAACTGTAAGCGTTTTCAGTTCCATTAGAAATAAAATAGCACGGTCGATGTTCTAAAAAAAAATAAGCAATGCAACAGAGAGGTATCATGTGAGACTTATAATATGTTTTCTTAAATGTAATTTACAATGAAAGGATATGGTATAAATTCACATAAGACAAAGTCTCTATAAATACACCTTTCTAAATAATGTTTTGTCATATTCGTTTCTTTTTCAAGATAGTGGATATAGAGTAAGTTATCTACCTGTATTCGGTTTTATTCGTATGTTTATTAAAACTAAAGGGAGGATTTGGTACCCATAAACCTGTTTAACACTACCACTGGTTTTTGCTAATACCGGTACCAAGCCCGGCTATCCTAAGTTTCTATCGTTATTTATGTTAATCTCAAGTCTGTTATGTGTTTTTCTAGTGTGCTTCCCTTGTAGATTGTGGCATGTGATTCTAATTTTCGACTAACGTATGTGTTTACAGTCTTGACTTTATAATGGTAAAACTAAGAAATGAAACAACGCATTTAAGTGGCGTTCCTCATCTTGAAGTCACCATGAGGTCTTCAACAATGAGCTTTGCATCATACCTCATAGTAAATTCAGACCGCCCCTATCACCGGTTAAAGTGTAATTAAATTATAAATCTATTTCTCGGGCCTATTTTCGGTTTTCAACTAACGTTTGCACAAGTGTAACACAGTTGTTGCGTTGACTTGACGGTGCAACGTCTAAGACGACCTGCTGCCATGAGATTTATCATTTGATGACCGAGCATATTTGCTCTAGATCAATCATTAATCTTTTGTTTGTGACGGCAGAAGTCAACATCAGCGTCCTGACCGCTCTTTGTCCTTATTAATGTTGAATTTGGATCGAACGGGAGATCGAATGAGAGATTGTTTTCCACCTTTTATGATCGTTTTACCCGAAATTGTTTAAAGGATGAAGTGTTCCAATTATTGACATCGAACACTTTAAATCGTCCATCAGCTAACGGCGAACTCGATCATCGGACAAAAAGTTCCATTCCGGATTCTCATCGTATCCATTTCAGAAATGATTTGACGATGAAATAAATGTTTTTTGCCTAGAATTTTAATGAATTCATTAATACACTAAAAAGAAACATTTAATTTCATAATTCCAAAACATGTACAAAATCAACTGTATATCGATTCTTTTGGTGATTAGAATAATTTAATTGTGTCATGACCGACAACTTAATCTTAATCATTACATACCATGTAGGGTGCAAACGAGGTAAATTTTGAGGTCCTGATATAACGTAACAGTCACCCCANNCCCCCCCCCCCCCCAAAAAAAAATAAAATAAAAAAAAACATATGGGATTGATCCCAGTGAACGACAAGACCTACACCGGGCAAGCAAATGCAAAGATATAACTTTTTTGAATGTGGTTCTTTCCTTGTACTTACTTAAACATGCACACGTGTTGTGTATTCCATCTGCGCCTTGGTAAACCGTTAGTAAAATAACTGCAAGTAGTACTTCATATCTTATTTTGAATTTGTTTTCTAAGTTTAGATAAAAACAATTATCATAATGAAATGTTTTGTGAAAAACGATTTTAAAAGAAATACTGTCGTTCCGTTTTGAAGAAGTATCCTTTTAAACTTAATAACTTCTTGACTTCATTTAGCATTGAACATGTGTAGCCAAAAATCTTTCTTTATTTCTGACTGTTTTCAAAACATTAAATAGCATTTAAAATGCTGACTTGTTTTTTTTTATCAAGTAGCAGATTTCTGCACTTAAAAAAACCCTTTTATATATATCGATTTTCACGAATACTTTAAATGAAAAAAATTATACCATAGATTCGTCAATGAACAAGTTTATAATGTTTAAAAAATAATTGTATTGCCCTAACTTAGTCAACTATTAAAATAAACAGGGAAGTGTATCAGATATTACAGTGAAACCTCTGAGACCGGCGTCTATCAGAACAAAAGAAGTAGGCAGTGAAACCTCGGAAACCGGCCTCTATCAGATATTACAGTGAAACCTCTGAAACCGGCGTCTATCAGATATTACAGTGAAACCTCTGAAACCAGCCTCTATCAGAGCAAAAGAAGTAGGCTGGTTTTCATAGGATTCGGTATTTGGAAGTAAAAATTATACGTCCATGTATTATGGACTAACATATAATACAGCTTTAAGACATAAAAGCAAGAGATGAAGAAAAAATGGCAAAAATACCTAGCATTTTAGGATGTAGTTAATCAAGAAAAAGATAAAATGAAACCCTGGAAATGGCCAAAAATTACAGTCACATGCCACAATTCAACAGAAAAAAACCAATAAAAAGACAATTAGACAACGATAGGAACACTCGAGGTCGCCAGACTTGGTATCTGCACTAGGAAGAGCTACAGATGGGGTTTGTGGTCAATAATCCTGTGAAGTTGGTTGCAGTTAGATCAGCAAGAGGAGAGATAGGGATTTTTTTTGATGAACGAACTGACACACATTTGACAGAAGCCCAAACGAAGACAAAAACAAAAGATTGGGGATAGACACAGAGGTGTTTACCACAACGGATTTTCCGTATTTTCTACGAATTTTCAAGTAAAATTACGCACTATGGATCCACAGGGCAAGAATACGGTTTATTCATAAGGCCATGAAATAAATCAGACCTATTTCCGAAATATAAAAAATACCGAAGTTGTATAAAAACAGTATATTTCTTTATGCTGTACATGTGTTTCAAGGAGTAACCTCTCAAGGGCAATCAGTATTACAGAAGAGCTTCCTGTAGACAAACAATGTTCTTTAAAGAGCAAAATTGAATGATGTAGGTCCCTTTAACAACAATCCTACCTGGACGCGTCCTCAAATGGTGGATAGTTGAAGCTTTGTCTATTCGGGGTAGCCAGGTTATAATTCGGAAAGTTAAATTTCCTGCCCCTACCAATTTTTTCGCCATACGGAAAACCAAAAACGCTAACCATTGAAGACAAACTGTGTGGAGCAACGTCACGTCCCATTCAATATAAAGCCACCTTCTACATTTTCCAAAGACAGTAGACTCGCTAGTGGTTGTATGAAAGCCCAAAATTTCCTACCCATACACATTTGCCAATTTACAGTGGCAGTGGATTAGTCAGGTCACAATACGTAAATTCTGACAGCGAATCATTGAGGACAAACTGTATGGAGAAACGCAACGCCCTATGAAGATTAACAACCCTTCTATATTTGCCTTACAAGAGCAGACTCTGAAGAGGTAGTATGGAAGTTAAATTTCCTACCCGTACCCATTTTCCAATATTCCAGGGACAGCAAAAACGTGTTGCCCCAGTTGTCCGTTACTCCTTTATATCTTCCATCTTGTACTAATGACTTTATATTCATTAACTCGTTGTCGTCTTAAAAGGCCTGTAAAAAATGCTCACTTGTCGTTTAACTGTAATTAATCAATAAAATGCAGTAGAGAAAAACGTGCTGATGAAATTGCCAAAATGAACAGTTGTTATTATTGAAGTTGTCATTTAACTATAAAGATAAATATGTTCATTTAGACCAGCATTTTAACTGCTTATTCATGCCAAGAGGAGTTAGTCATATCAATAATAATTAAGTTCTCTCATTTATTTTAGATACGGGAACAAATTCTCCAACTACGGGTGAGGCCTAAATTAAAATATTGTTTGTTTGCTGTTCTCCGACCGACCCTCAAAAATTGTCCCGACTGACAAAATTTTATTGCTTCGAAAATTAAGATATTTTTTTAAATATTTCGTTCCGGGTCCGGAGTCATTTATGTTCCGACGTGAAAAGATTTGCATCAAGTGTAGGCTCGACATTTGCGGAAACAGCACTTGCGTGTCAAGCGTTCATGATACCAATTTATGGAAACCACCTGCGATTATTGTTGACATGTTTGCAGCCAAGGACGAGTTCTTAACTAATTTAAGGTACAGTCCGCTCATTTTAAAACATAAGGTACGCTTTGATGGTGAACAAGACATGACAGATTTAAAATGAGCAATTATTACACGGGAGAATGTATTAAAAGATAGATGAATCGATCTGACAAGGCAAACTTTACAGACTAGTTTTTATAGGATAAATATGATATTGAAGTGTCCAAAATATGTAACAGGACCAGGAAATTCTCAAACTAAAATCTGACAAAATATTGTTTATGTTATTTTAGATCTCATAAAAAAATCTTTAACAAATCAGGAAATACAATAAATAAGATATAATGAAAGCTATTGATTTTATTGTTTATTTTATTTAACTTCAATTTTCAGATTGTTTTCAGGAGCTCCGGCTACAGAGCTGCACCACCAGTTGGGGCTGAGGGGAATGGCCTGCCTCTGCACTTCAGGGTAGTCATGTCATAATACGGAAAGCCTTACCTAGAATCATTCTAGCCAATCTGTGTGCAGAAAGGACAAGCCAGTCTCCGTGCAGCATTAAAACCCCTTCCTTCTATATATTTCTAAGGAAAGCAAACGGACTGGAAGGCGTATAGAAGGCTTAATTTTCTGCCCCTACCAATTTCCCACCTTTTTTCCAATCGCAATCAAAATTCATTGTCCTGGATGTTCCTGACACTTTTATTTGTTTCTTCTTTTATAAAATTGGTTGCTCTGGATGTTCCTGACACCTTTATTTCTTTCTTCTTTTATTGAAAATGGTTTTTAATCGATTGAATTGTTTTCGTCACAACATAGCTGATATACTGCTCAATGGACGTTTAACTCCAGCTCATCCACTTTTATTTTATTTAAATTTCAATCAACTGAGAAGCTTAACTTCGAAGCTTTTAATTATATAATATACAATTACCACCCTAGAAATTACCACCCTAGATAGTGCGTGACCCAGGTGTAACTGTTATATCGAAATTTCTTGTTCCCCTGTTGACCTTCCTATGCGACCCAACGCTTACCGGTTGACCCAACGAAATCTCAAAAGTCATGTGAAACGGTTTGCAATTTAGATCACAGATATTTAAATGAGTGTATAATTTTCAAGATTTATGAACGTCAAGGATTAGCATTGGAATAAAATTCTTGGTAATGCGTATACCATAAATGTGCCAAGAAAAGATTACATAATATATCAGATTTTGGTATCGAAATTGTGGTAAGGGTTACACATAAAGATCACATTTTACAATAATAACTTCCAAACAATATTTTTCACAAAAAAATTACTGTTAATCCAAATGACATCTCAATTTCAGCAAGAAAACCTTTCAATAAAAAAGTTGACTGGGGAACGGTGATATCGTGACACGGGTTTTACATTTCGAGGACATTGATGACCATATTTCCTTACACTGACTTCCAAAATAATATTTTGCACGTACATTCTCGTATCCTAGTAAAATATCTTAATTATTAAACAGATGCACAGTTAAAACACAGTATACCATACAATAAAGATATAATTATCTACTAATTAAATTTGAGGACGGTGATTCCCTGTTAAGACAAACACAATTTTTGCCATTCTTAGATTATATTTTAACATGAATAATTCTGATTTAGAAGATGCTGTTTAAATTGTAGTATACATCAAAACTGGACGCGTCCCCTTAATTAACCAAGCGAGTGGTGGAAATATATATGTTTCAAGTATTAAATCCTCTCTCCAGAGATCTTTAGTTCGTCCTTCCTAATGTAAATATCCTGCCACTACCCATTTATCCATTTTCATCGTTGCCCCAGGAGTATATTCCCTATTAGAATCTTAATTTATAAATATCTGTTTGGATATCTATAACACTGGACTTGGTGGAAATATATATGTTTCAAGTATTAAACGCTCCCTCCAGAGATCTTAAGTTCGCCCTTTCTAATGTAAATATCCTGCCCCTACCCATTTATCCATTTTCATCGTTGCCCCAGGAGTATATTCCCTTTTAGATTTTTAATTTATAAATATCTGTTTGGATATCTATAACACTGGACTTGGATTACTCCAGTAAGAGATGGAGACAATATATGTTTCAGTTAATTCACAGGAGAGCTTTAAAGTTCGTAAACATTTCTCCATTTTGAAATAAGTGCCGCGTCGGTCTCGTCTACCTGATACCTTTATTTCTCGATTATGCTTCATATAGTATTTTTTCAAATTCATTAATGTAAATATCCCTCCCCTACCCATTTATCCATTTTCATCCTTGTCCCAAGGGTCCCTTCCCCGTTAGATTTTTAACTTGTGAATACTGTTTTAATGTCTATAGCACCGGACTTCGATTTCTCCAGTAAGAGCAGGAGACGATATATACATATATATATATTTCAGATAATCCCAAACGAGAGTTCAAATGTAAATATCCTGCCCCTACCCATTTCCCTTTTGAAATTGCTGACCCGGCTGTCCCATCTGTCTTACACCTTTATTTTTATTTCTCGGTTACTAGTATGCTTCAAATAGTATTTTTTTTCAAATTCATCGATCTAAATGTTATTCTTTTTCCCCTACCCATTTATCCATTTTCAACTCGTTGCCCTGGTGGTCTTTTCCCCATTACATTTTTAAATTGTAAATATTTAATCGTATCTATAAAACTTGACTTTGATTACTCAAGTACGTTTTGGAGACAATACATATATGTCGCAGATAATCCCTACGAGATCTTAAGTTCATCATTCCAATGTAAATATCCTGTCCCTACCTATGTCCTTGGACTTTTCACTGGCAGTGTGACGGATGCCACGCGTGGAGCAGATTATGCTTACCTTTCTGCAGCACTTGATGATACCTCAGTTTTTATAGGGGTTCACACTGCTAGTGCTTTAGTTTTGTGGTGTTTTTGTTCATTTTTGTTTGTTTGCTGTGTCTTTGTCATACTGTCTCATTCATGTTGCTGTGAATTGCAGTGATTTTGGATTTATGATTTTAGAATTTTCCCTTCCTCATTCTTGCTTCGGTATTTGTTCAAATGCCGATGTATCCTAAGGTCATTCCAATGTGAATATCCTGTCCCTCCCCATTTCCATTTTCAAATAGCTGACCCGGCTGTCTCATCTACGTGAAACCCTTATTTCGTATTATGCTTCAAATTCATCAATCTACATGTAAATCTCCCGTCCCTACCCTTACCTCCATTTTCAACTGGTTCCCTTGATGAATTCCCAAGCAGCAGATTTTATATAGTTCTTAGTATACACCAACGGTTTTATTTTCTTTTTCAATATTGGAAATATCCGCTTTGCCAGTCATTGTTCTTGTAATTGCACTAATTTTGATAACAAAAACTGATCTATCTCCGAGTCATTGCCGGATAAACATTCATCAAAGATGATAAAATAATTTTTTTCCCTACCTACCGACCCATCACTCTTAAAGTACAGTCGGGGAACGGCAAACAAACATAATTTTAAGGTCGGCTTGATCACGGAAACATTACTGCTGGGGTACAGATAACTGCTAAGAGGGGTAAACACCTCTGTAGATAATTCATCAAATCCATTGTTTATTAGGATTTTTTTATAGGTTTAAATAAACTTGTCGCTGAATATATACCCTGCTAACTGAACTCTGTATCAATATGCAAGTGCAAATTTAGGTGTGTTTTGACACATTACTGTTGTGGACACAATACAAATATAGACGAAGATTTTCCTTCCCCCTTTTTCGAGAAGATATTTTAAGACAAATTATCCCCCCTTCAAAATTTCAGGAAGTAATCATATTACTTCATACATCTCTTCGGAAAGTATACTACAAATGTGTAGCATTCCATCAAAATCCAAGCATTGGTTTAAGAGAACATGCGTTAACAAGGTTCATCCTTTTTTTCCAAAAATATTTCAAGAAAAATTATCTCACTTCAAAATTCCAGGAAGCAACCATTACTTCCTGCACATCTTCAGATTTCTTCAAAATCCAAGCAGTCATTTAGGAGAACATGCTCTGAAAACGTACATGGACAGATAGATGGATCGACGGACAGACATACAGGGTGATTCCTATATACCACCCAAACAAAAAATGTTCGGGACATTGTGACCTTAAAAATGACGTCAAGGTCAAAGGTCAAGGTCACAGTCAAAATTTTTTATACCACGTTTATGAATCAATAAATGAATTTTCAAGCTTAGAATCTTGGTCTTATCAACAAATCAATAATGAAAACCCTATGATGCAACTTCCGGGAAAGACCTATCAATTGTTCTTCGAACAATTGACGTACTAGTTTTTTTATTGTTATTCTTATTATTATTATTATTTTGTGTTTATTTGCTTTGATATGTTTTCCTTTATATATTTCGAATGTTTTTGTATTGAAATATTATTTTGATGTGGTAGAAATTAATCGTTACAGAAGAAATGAAGACATTTTATTAAAACATATAAAAACCATTTGTAAGTAGTATGAACTTTGTATGATGAATTGCAATTTCCTTTTAGCCAAAATTTCCGGGTTGCTGGATGAAAAATTCTGTGCAGACAATGATGTTAGGACGCGAAAGCAAACTCATTGTACACTTTATCTATTGCTCATATCCACATAAGAATGATTTTCCAAAATACATTGAGGCTGCAAACCCATATGTCAAAACAATACAGGAAATTTTGCATTCCAGTGACAAACAAAAACATTCTTACGATTTAAAGGCACACATAAATAAGTACGAAATAGGTGAGCCAGTGCGACTGATATATCCGAAAATTCAAAACCTATGAGATGGTCCATTTTCTGTTATTAATGTCGTCTCTGATCTTCAGTATACAATTCGAAAAAGATCCAAGTTCTAATTTTCTGTTTTACATCATGACAGATTCAAGCCATATTTTTTTATGTAGATAATTGGTTTCATAAACAAAACATTAAAAAGGAGGGCACTATAGATAATGTATGATTATCTTGGCGTGGTCTGAAATAAATAAAAAACAATGAATTTGTAAACCGGAGACCGAAATATATTTCCATAAAGATATAAGAATTATAATGTTATGGATTATGTTATTGCAATTTAGAGTACTTCGTCTTCACTTGTTTTGAATATGTTTAATTTGTTTTGTTTTTTTTTTCAGAATGGTGTATGATTGCAAGAAGAGTGGTTCTGCATACAGGTATAGGGAAGCTCTTCTGAGACACGTCAGGCCTACGCACACTAAAATTATCATAAAGTGCAACAGTTGTAGCCATGTTTCATCGAAGTCGAGTTCATAGACCAACAAATGGCGAGACCCGGTTTTTATAAGAATAAAATTGGTATAAGAAGAATAGTTATTCCTGTATCCACTGCAAAGATTACAAGACCTTAAGTGAAATCGTTAAACTACTGAAAACATCAGACAAAGCACAGCTACAAACAAAGAGGATATACCGATTATTCCGATAAATTCTCAAGTAAATATCACTTTCTGATTAAAGATGACCCGGTCAACGTCACTCCTATAAAAAAGACCTCATGAAATTTTTCTCTTTATCTAAGAAGAGTCTACGATTAATCCCACACAAAAAAAAAACGTAGAGAAAGTTCATATTGATAAAAGAACAAAAGGATAGGAGCCATTTATATCTTCCAAAGCTAGATTTAGTAGGGGATAAGAGATGGAAAACGAGTTGGCTCCTCCTTGTATATTTAATAAATGTGAAGTAATTTGGCTCATAGTATCAGGCATTTCAGGAACTCCTGTGGGTCTTTCTTGTTTCAACCCTCTGTATCACAAAGTAGTAAGTAAGAGTATTTCATGTAAAGTTGGACTACAATGTGCATGTTGTAACATTTGTGTGTGTCGTACAGCTCTCTAAACACAGATATACAAATGATAAGTCCTAACTGGAAGACAAATGCCTTATCTAAACAATTAACCCTATTAAAGCAGATTTTCTAAATATTGGCCTAGAGGACGCTATTAAGTCAAAAACTGGACAAACATGGGGTAGGGACTATACACATTTATTTCATCAGATCTGCAATTTTATCAAATCTTAAAACAGATCGAGTCACTGTGTATCTGTTCCAGTTGCCGTAGGCGTACGGTACAGACCATATACGTATACTTGTATGGCCGGACTGTATAAGTATACTCATACGGCCTGGATTAAGCCAGGCTATTTCGGTATGATGACCGTATGAGCTGAAGAAATTCCTTTCATACACAACACTACATGTGTATGAATGAAAGCTAGTAGAGCCTACTGTTACAGTCTTAAAGTGTTACATAAACGTGGTATGGATGGAGAACATTTCTAATAGAAAAATGCAGATAATATTATAATGCATTCATGATTTGACACAGTTTGCGATATCTTGGATCGGAATTAATACGTCCGAGCCGGCCAAGAAATATAGGATCAGGGGAACTTTTAATTCGTTACCTCACTGTATTTCACTGCAGATTCTGTCAATTTAATTTGAAGAGACAGAATCAATATCAAAACATAATTTTAGTTTAGGGGGAACGCAAAAGGAAAAAAATGTCCATAAAATATTTGTTTGCAGGTAAACATATTTCTTTGTCCACATCGAATTGCAAACAATTTATCAGAGGGAACTTTTTTTCACATACTGTTTTAAAAAATCGTGTATTTCTTACTTTTTCACTTGTTATCAGCTGATTCAATTGATCCATGAATGGATTGAACAAATTGCCTTTTCCCTGGACATTTTTTCTTTTATTTGTTTCTACTTTTTTGTCAGCTGATAGGCATTTATGCTCCAGCTCAATGAGTGGGTGGTATATTGGAAGTGTCTTGTCTGTAGTGCAATAAAAGTTGCCCCAATCATTTTTATGTTGCCAGCAATGGGTTGCTGAAGCGACATATAAGGATTACTTTTGGACAATCAGTTGTCCTGCATCACAGATTTCCATCACTTTTTTCTCAGCAACTATACGGCGCAGGGGCTTGAAACTTTACAGAAGTCTTCATACCATAGTACTGTACCCTGTAAAGCGATTTTATGTCCCTACCTCATCTTCCCACTGTTTACTGAAAACTTTTAAACATAGTAATTATATCGTCGCAGTTTTCTTAGCAAATACATGGTGCAAAGGCTTTAAACTTTTTAGAAGTATTAATACCCTAGTACTATACCGTGTAAGCAATATTATGCCCATATCTCAACTACTTCCTGTTTGCCGAAAACTTTTGTGTTGGCGACATATGCTATCCCTGATTTGCTCCATCTAGTTCATATATTTTACCAATTTCAATGCAACATACTTTTCATTTCACCACTATTATGAAAATGAAAAATGAAAAGTATGTAGCATTGAAATTGGTAAAATATAAGAACTTAGTCACAATGGTCCTTAGATGGTCCCTTCCAAAAAAGGTATCCGGCGGGTTCATACCTCATTGAAGATGGCCGCCAGCAGCAAACATAGTTTAACATCGGACCCTATGGAAAACACTTTCAAAGATCTTCTCAGAAACTTCTTGTCCAATTGGAACCAAACTTAGTCACAGTGGTCCTTAGATGGTCCCTTCCAGAAATGGTATACGGCAGGTCTGTACCTGATCCAAGATGGCGGCCAGCTGGGAACATAGTTGAACATTGGACCCTATTGGAAAACACATTCAAAGATCTTCTTCTCAGAAACTACTAGTCCAATTGGAACCAAACTTAGTCACAATGGTCCTTAGATGGTCCCTTCCAGAAAAGGTATCCGGTACGGACCATCCGGCAGGTCCGTACCTAATCCAAGATGGCCGCCAGCTTGGAACATAGTTTTACATTGGACCCTATGGGAAAACACATTCAAAGATCTTCTTCTCCGAAACTACTAGTCAAATTGGAACCAAACTTAGGCACTATGGTCCTTAGATTGCCCCTTGCAGAAAAGATATCTGGCAGGTCCGTACCTCATCCAAGATGGCCGACAGCAGGGAACATAGTTTAACATTGGACCCTATTGGAAAACATTCAAAGATCTTCTTCTCAGAAACTACTAGACCAATTGGAATCAAACTTGGCCACAATGGTCCTTACCTGGTGCCCTCTGCAGAAGGTATTTAGGAGGCATTTACCTCACTGAAGATGGCCATCAGCGGGGAACGTTTTTTAACATTGAACCTTATGGGATATATGACATTCAGATCTCATTTTACTGTCTATGTCAGCCATGGCCAGGCCAGGTGAGCGATACGAGCTCTTGAGAGCATCTTGTCCCTATTTCTTACCGGGTCGGCAACAAAAGGGGGCAAAATATGCCATTGTGGAGCTACATAAAATTTTATTTTTCAACAAATGTTGATGACATTTTTTTTCATTGGATTCCTGTCAATGAGAGCTTTCAGAATTGTTGCAGCAAATTTTTTATATCAGTTACTGTTTTTGAGGTATAAAAGGCCACATGGGACTAAAATGCCATTTTAGCGGTACATAAAGTTTTCAAAATTAAAGAGCTGAGAATTAACTAAATATTTAAGTGGAGGGATCTGTGTTTGAGACTCATTCTTCTTTAATTTAAAGCTCTCTTTGTTCTAAAGTTTCATCTGTCGTAGTCCCTTTTAGTCATATGTTTAATTTAAAGATCTACAATTGGAAAGAAATTTATTCTTATGTATATTCTATACACACATATTCGAGTTATATGTATTATCAAGATTTATGGAAGTTTTTTTCATTTATTGAAGATCACCAAACTAACAGGAAAGGGAAAGTTAAAGTAAGACCTTGGAGTGAGGCAGAGAAATCAGCACTACTAAGACATTTTAGAGGTCACATTGCATTATCAAAAATACCGAAGAAAGAGGAAACGGAAAAATGCCTCCAAAAAGAGCCCTCTCTAAACAGAAGAACATGGAAAAATGTGAAAGACTTTGTAAGAAATAAAATAAATACAATGAAAAATAAATCTGCGATTTAGGCGAGACGTACATAGCAGTTCAAATTTTGGTGTTTGTAGTACATTTTGAAAATTTGCATAGATTTGACTGATATGAAAGAAATCAACACAGTCACGAGGTTGAGATTGGAATTCTATTAATTCTATGCTATGTGTAAATTTTGTGTGATGATAAGGTTTATGTTTTAGAGTGCAAGAATACCAAGTCCATGGAACTTATTACATGTATAGGCACATTTCAATCATGAGTCTCGTTTTGAGCTGTGCACAACATGTAATGAATAAAGGAGGATATTATAAGACTGAAATAATGAAATTTATTTGTTATTTGATGTAAAATTTATGAAATGTACTTTAAGATTGCGATATGATTTAATGTGACGTAGGAGACTTGTTGACATAAAATTATGATCATGTTTTTGGAATTTTTCAACTTAAGTGCATTACCCACAATATTATGTCTATAATCATGTACAAGTAACTTACCATAAACATATCAAACTAAAACGAATTTATATCTATGTATTGTCTAACATTTGAACTTTCATAGACATTTGATTTTGTATTTTAACTTAATTCATTACACCCTGAGCAGGTAATTGGTAGATTGCCAAAATGTTTTTCTCTGCAAAATTATAGTTTAAGGTGTTAATTTCAAAATTTGTGTAAGAAGGAGTAGTTTAATATCTTTAATTTTAAGAATGGAGAGGTATTTTTTTTTACATGGGTGATTTGAGTATGTATATTTGGCTTTTGAGGCCTAAAAACTTTAAAGTGCTGGATACAGAAATTATACCTAGATAAAGAATCCAAATTGTTAGGGATAGAACTTTATATATAAAGTATAGTCTATACAAAAAATAACATAATTGTAGCTGAGAAGTGCTACAAACCAGTTTGCATGGTTTTAGCTGGCATTACCTGAAACCTTGTATGAGCTTTTCTCATCATTTTGCGTCCATTGTCCATCTGTCTGGCAACCATTTGTCAGTCCACAATGCACACTGGATAGTCCATTTTCAAAATTATGTCTAGGGTTGCTATTGACCAACAAACATGACTACCATTACCAACAGCAGAAAAAATGTTTTTTTTTAATCTTCTCTAAAAGACCACACCCGCCAACCATCTGTTAAACTTAGTTTAACATACATTTAGAACCCTATGGATTATAATTCATTATAATATTTTTATACTACCGAAAAAAGTTTCGGTCATATTATGTAATGACCCATGCCGATGTTGTCGACATCTGTGCACACCTATAATTCATGTTCTATTTGATGGATCTTTATGAAATTTTATCCATATGTTCCCTGGCATAAAAGGAAGCTGCCTACTGAATAAGGATTTTATCCCCCCCCCCCGTTTCAGTATTAGGGCCACCACCATTGATTTTATTTTAATATTGGACTCTATGGTAAAAAATGTTAAAATCTTTTTCTCAGAAACCACAGGGCAGAATGGAACGAAACTTAATACAAATGTTCATTGGTATGATGGGATGAAAGTTTGTGATTTTGGTGCCGATTGGAAATTAAGGTGGGCAGAAATCTTAGTTTAACATAGGCCCTTATGGGGAAAAAACATGTTAAAATATACTTCTCAGAAACAAACCACAGGGTTTGAATGGAACCAAACTTAATACATATGTCTATTGGCATGAGGGGATGAAAATTTGTGATTTTGGAGAAGATCGGAAATTCAAAATGGCGGCCACTATGGTTCTTAATTTGACCATGTTAACATTGGACTCTATTGGAAAAATCTTTTTCTCAGAAAACCTTGGCCAAATAAAACCAAACTTAAAATATATGTTGTGTAGTTTTTGATGCGAATCAAAAGTTCAAGATGGATGCCACTATGGATCTTTGTTTAATATTGGACCATATGGGAAAAATGCAGATTTTAATCTAACAATGTACCTTATTGAAATAATTTTGATCTGGAATGAAAACAGGGTGGTTTTCTTTCAGATGTTGATACTAACTCACATTGCAGGTAATAAAACCAGGCGAGTGATACAGGCTTATGTGAGCCTCTGGTTTATTTAAACAGTTCGGACTTTATGTATTAGACGCATTAGGTTGGTGTACATGTGTTATTAATGAAATTATAATAACTTTCTAACTTTTATTCTTGTTGCCGTAATGGTTCTTGTTCATGTTGAAGGTTATGAAATGTTGTTTACTCAAATGTTCAAAGAATGTTATTGTTTTTAGAATTTATTGAATAAAGATTTATTCGATGTTTAAAAAGTGTGTCCCTTCTTTTAATGAAATGAAATCAAAATCCATCCTTTGGTTGTATTACAATAATTTAATGAAAATATCTGATTTTGGTTGAATATATAGGGATTTTTTTTTTCAGTGGGAACTCAGTTTTGTGACTTGACTGAATTTCTCAGTAACTATCTATCACCAGTTTTGATATTCAGCTTCAGATTGGGGTCCCGTATGTAGGGATGAGTTTCTATATCTCTCGAACCCCTACTTCCTGTTAAACGAGCCAGATATAAACTTTTTATGCCCCCGGATCTTTAGATTGGGCCTATTGTTTTTGTCGTGTCTGTCTGTATGTATGTATGTATGTATGTATGTCTGTCGGTCTGTAACTTTAACCTGGCTCATAACTTTTGAACCAGATGTGATAGGCCCTTTATATTTGTTGGTTTGTGTATTGATAACACCATTACGGAAATTTCACTAGGGTCAGGTCAAACGTCAAGGTCACAGAGGTCAAAATCTAGATTTTGCTATAGCTGATTAATTACAATTGCTACAGACTTGATATTCTATATGTGAATAGATCTAATGGAGCTTAGTACAAATTTACCCCCAAAAAATTGTTTCAGGTCGAAGGTCAAGGTCACTGAGTGCAAATTTGAAAACTTTAACAAAAACTTTAACATTGCCCATATCTTTTAAACCAGATGTGATAGGACCTTCATATTTGTCCTGTATATTGATCATGTATAGCTCAACACCATTATGCAAATTTCACTAAGGTCAGGTCAAGGGTCAAGTTGACAGAGGTCAAAAGATCAAAATCTAGATTTTGCTATGGCTCGTTAATTACAATTGCTAAAGGCTTGATATTCTATATGTGAATAGATCTAACGGAGTTTAGTACAAATCCACCAAAAAAATTGGGTCAGATCAAAGGTCAAGGTCACTGAGTGCAAATTTGAAACTTTAACATTGCCTATATCTTTTAAACCAGATGTGATAAGGACCTTCATATTTGGCCTGCATATTGATCATATAAAGCTGAACACCATTATGCAAATTTCAGGTCAAAGGTCGAGGTCAAAATCTAGATTTTGCTTTTTAGATCGTAAATTACAATTGAAAGAGGCTCGATATTCTATATGTGAAAAGATCTAATTGAGCTTATAGTCCATTTGATTTCTATACATCTCCAAAAAATTCTTAAAATTCTCTTCTACAGAATAAATTGATTTTTTCTTCTTGAAAGTGCTTATATTATGTATACGACTCCTGAAATTAATTGCAGAATTTTGTATATGTAAATAAAAAAAAATACCCATTTGGGCTCTATGTTAATTTTACTTGTTTGTGTTAAATTCAGCTGATGGGTGAGTTCGAATAATGTAACCAACTTTCTGTGTAAACATAAATAGCCATACATGTGCTCCAAGTGTAAACAAAAACAGACAACCATGTGCTTTAATGTCTATTTCACCTAACCATGTGACTCATTTGCATATCAAATAAATACAGACTGGTCAGTCAATTTAAATATAAAATAAAAGTGTTTTGTTCCACACCAATAAATAAAAAGAATAAACATATCAGGTTATTTATTGATTAAAACAAAAAAAAGAAAAAAGTTTTACTTGTAATATATTCATGATAATACAGACTTTTACTCTGTAATTGTCACATTACTCTTTATGCATAAAACATTTATGAGGAAAGGGTGAATTATTACATAACCTTAAAAGATCACATAGCAGAGAAAGATTGCTTTTCATGCTTTCTACAAAATGAGCTGCAAAACATTTATAGAGGCTCTTTATAGTGGGAATATTAAATTGAAATTTCTTTTTCTTCAAAATAAAGACAAATCAGCTTTCACACCAACTCATAACAATTTATATATATTAATACTGTCTATTAATTGACAAAAAATATAATAAAAAAATACAAAAGAATAATAAGAAAAAATAAAATAAAATTATCTCCCGTACACATTTAATCAATTACAAATATGCCACCTAAAGTTTCATTGGAAAAAAAGGAGATTTTTCGTCAAGTGTTCGATTATTTTGAAGCGGAAAGGAAACGTGGAGCACCCTTTTATTCATGGGAAAATACAAATAAAAGGACAGCACATTGCCATGAAGGTAAGCGTGAGTTTGGTGAAATCACTGAATAAGCCCACAAAAAATGAAAACAATGGAATAGGTACTGAAATTAAAACAAGAAAAGATAAGGGCTTTTCCATTAAAATGCATGTACCAGGGTCGGTACCCAGTTTTCTACTATCCCCACAACCAAGGGTAATGGACAAATATAAGTATAGCAATAAGATACAAAATCGAGAGGGACCCACAAGAATTTTCATTTTCTGCATTCCGACCCTGGTACATCCTTTTAAATGGAATAGCCCTAATTTAGTCGACCAATTTGACAAAGATTTAATTAAAACTGTTGTATTCAATCTGCTTGGAAAAAATGAGTGTATTACCTTGAAAAAAAACCATGATCTAAAATTGTCAAAATATAAACTGTGGAAGATTCTTCATGAACTAGGATTTAGATATAAGAAATTGATGGTAAACGTAAGGGACTTGTTAGGCGAAGAGACATTATAGACAAAAGAATTATTTTTTTACGCGAAATTAAGAAAAAAAAAGAGAAGCAGGATACACTCCTATTTATTTAGATGAGACTTGGATTGATTGCAACCTTTCCGTATCACACCAGTGGATATCTCCAGATGAATCTAAAAATCGCAAGCTCCCTTTGGGTAAAGGTTAGCGCTATGATATTAAATATGATATTAAGAGGGCAAAGGTATCCAGAAAGTTTCATCAGTATATACATCACGAAAATGTTAGTAAAGCACACCTTCGTTTTAATGCAGTTATGAGACCTTCAAAATTCCTATGTAGGTACTTGCATTTAAAAATTGTACGCACCTAGCCTCTTTTGTGTTTTTACATATAAAATATCTTCTGTTTATGGATATTTCTTCAACCTATGTCTGATCTGTGAATATAAAGTCTTCATATTTAGAAAACCAAAATTAAATGCTGATATAAAACAATTTGTTTCAAAAGATGAAATAGAAATCTAAAAAAGTTCTGAGAGGGACTCCTATATAGAAAATAATTGCAGAATTTAAATATTTAAGATTTCAAAACGAAAATCCTCACTTTTTCTGGTCAGCATTAAAATACTGGCAACTGTTTTGCTGAAGGCCCTCGGGGTCTTACAGTCCAGCAGACAGTGGAATCCACGTGAAGTTAATATCCCTATTAGAAATATATATACCTGTCTTTATCAACAATAATATTCGTCAACCTAATTTAATGCATATGATAATTGTCTTCAGGGATCACGCTTTCGATTCAACAGAACGATTAAGAGGTAAAAGGAAAAGGAAATCCGGAAGAATTTCAAAGCCGAGTGAGCCTGCAAAGAATCCGTTTCCTGTACGAGAACATCACAGAGCATCAGAAACCAAAATATTGCCACATGTTAGACGTGGACGGAAGTTATGGGATGGCTCTGTAGATGAAATATCATAAGTCTTGCTTCCTACTGTGAAATAATAATACTTCATGTGTATACATGCCGAGGACTCACAAGTTATACAAGGACAAATCTTCTTTTACACTATTTCTAAATGTATGTTAAGTATGCGTGGTATATGTTATAAGTCATTGTCATTATTTGAATTTCCAAATTGCTATAACATAAACACCTTCACATCACGTCTTCACGGATTTGACATAACCGGATTTGACTCAACCCCGGATTGACTCACTGATAGTGTGACGGGTGCCGCTAGCGGAGCAGGACATGCTTACCCATCCGGAGCACCTGATGTCACTCCCGGTTTTTATGGAGAGTTCACACTGTCAGTGCTTTCGTTTTTCGTGTTGTCTTGTATATCATATTGTAACATTTTAGTTTTGTCTTCGTGAGTGATGTTTGTGCTACCGATTTGTCCTTGTGATTGTTTTCATACTATAGAGATTTACAAAAAGCTTTTCCAAATTTCACCATGATACTGTTTGAGGGTTAGAGAAGTAGCATGTATCATGGATCACATTGGTTTTTGTCTAAGGGTTAGAAAATGATATTAACCAATCCGCTACCAAACAGACCTTTCAAAACACTTTATGCCTTACTGATAGTGTGACGGGTGTCGCTAGCGGGGCAGGACATGCTTACCCTTCCGGAGCACCTGATGTCACTCCCGGTTTTCATGGGAGTTCACACTATGAGTGCCTTAGTGCTTAATGTTATCTTTTTATTTCCGTGCATTGTAGCTGTCTCACGTCCTTGTTTTGTCTTTGTTTTTATCTGTTACCGTTTCTGCCATGTCTTTGGACTTCGATTTTTGTAGTCATCGCTTCCCTTGTTCCTTCGGTATTCTACTACCGTTGTTTTAAACTACTCCGTTATATCTCTTCCAACATAGCCTGCTTACATAAGCAAAATAATATTATAATAAATAATAATATAATAAAATTAATATATTATAGCTAGCTGCATAATTCTCACAGTCACAGTCTGCAGTGTATTTTTTTGTATTTTGAAAGACTTTCTTCCGTTCTTACTTCCAAGATTAAATATATGTCTAATAATTATGAGGATAACAAATTATGTTGTCACGAACTTTACACTCAGTGCCCATCCGTCTAATAACTTTTCATACCATCTTTGAAACCACTGATGTTACATTAATGAATCATAGTAGGTATGATTAGAACGATATCTGATGCTGTGGGAATGTCGGGCCATGTAAAGTATGATTTGTCACTCAAGCCAAGAAATCTAATGCGACGTGCTTTGGCAAAGAAACATCAGGTGTTATGCAACGAAGATCACACCGTTACAAATTGGCTTTTTGGTAGAGATTTACACACGGAAATTAAGGATGTGAAAGAATCAGAAGAATTGGGATTTAAATTAAAGAAGGATGATCAGTACTATAATAAATTCAGATCCCATAAGGAGAAGGGTTTTTGGAAGCGCAGGAACATTAAGATAAAGAAAAAGTTCCCAAAGAAAGAAAGAGACCAGAGAAATAGAAAGAGGGCTCTGGAGTCGAGCGAGGACGACTAGAAGATACAGAGGTAAATATTTTGTCAAGTATATTAATGATTGATAATCTTCATTGTATCTTATTTCTGATTGGATTGTTACTTCCCGCACTAAGACACTCTTTTGAAATTCTTTGTTTGTCAGTGGACATGATTTTGTTGTGACTTTTCAACATTTATATATTTACATATTTCTGGATATTTATTATTTTCTAATAAGGTCAGTAATTAACATTTCTTAGTCTTTAATATACAACTAATTTGATCCTTTGAATAAATCTGTATGAAACTTATTTTTCGAGTGAATCAGTGAATGAGTGATAGAGAGAAACATATTTTTACTCTAATGAAATATGACAAACTCAAAGAAATACTTTGAGTAAGATGAAATGGAGTAGATTTAGTTATATTGAGTAATTGTACATATGAGGCTGTATTTTATTATATTTTATCTTTAAATTTTTGTAAAGTAAATGGTCCGTAATGTTATTATTGTGATTTGCGATATTTTCGCAACATTATATTTATGAGTGTCATCTTTATATTTTGTACAGGACCAGTAATACATTTGTATTAGTAATCAGATTAGAGGTGTAAAGTAGCAGCCTTTAGTGAAATCCATGGTGTCTTGCTTGCCCTTGTATGATATACATGGTAAGGATCTGTGTAATATGTCATTTTTAGTTCTGTGTATTGTCTGTACGTCTATTTTTATTTTTAGTTACTTCTGTTTGTGTGTACATGTATGTTTTTGTTATTTGTGATTACTTATTGATTTGTGTAATCGTGCGTATATACTCCGCTTGATTGTAAACCTACAGTATTAATTAAATACTACAAACCGTAATGTGCAGAGTACCGATAATTTGATTGACCATTGAGTTTGGTGCTATTGTAGCAATTTTACAGCTATATCAGCAATAACAGCTATGCTTGATAGTTTACTTGCACATCAGAGATTATAGTATTAATCCATTAATAACACTATATATATAGTTTGGCTATATTTGCATAGACTATAGCTATTATTTATGTTTACAATTGTTTAGTCCTATATTCATATGGAGTTATTCCTCTTTGTATTGATTTTAGTAATGTAATGTTATCTGTTTTGTAGGGTATTTTGTCTATGTTTAATAAAACATCATAGAACCCTTCATCAGTGTGTAATTTATGACCAAGATGACCCTATAATAAGTTTAAATTCAGGGGAAAAACTAATGCATAAAGATAGTTGGATGAGCTCTATAGATTTGAAACAGGCTTTCCATACTTGTTCATTTGCGAAAGAGCATCAAAAATATTTAAAATTTTATTGGAAAGGGGTTTTATGTAGATATGTATGTTTCCCATTTAGATTGGCTTTCTGCCCAAGGTAGTTTACAAATTTATTGAAACCTGTATTGTCTAAGTTCGCAGCATAGCTAAGGCAATGTCCAACTATAAATTCGTGAAAATAAGGACAATTTTAAATTCGAGAAAATAAGGACAATTTTAAATAATAAGATTTATTCATGGGATTTTGGCCCACCGAGCAATATCTTTGTTATATTTTTTAATATTTCGGGTTTCGCGTGTCAATATCATACTTTGTGTACATGTCACATGACCTCCGGGGTTTCGGAATGAATATAAAAACCAAAAACGTACCGAAGGATATTTAAAAGCGCGTAGCGCAAGGTGTAGATGCAGTTTTTAAACAATATACCAAGAGTGAAATGAAAGTACATTGAAAATACTACACGAAAAGTGCTGGGGGTAGATTTAGTCCGCAATTGTTATTTAATTATAATAATGTTTTCTTCGAATGACCATATTTCCGGCGTATTTTCGTAATTTGAAAGCAAAATAAACATTTAAATTAGAAAAACTGAAATTACCCTTAGCACTTTTCATAAAGATAAAGTATTCATAATTTAAAATTAATTTAGAATCCATCATTTTGAATAGGGCTACACCTTATGCTTTTTGAAAATATGACACCTCTTTGATACGGCGATATCTTTTCTCTATATTTTTCAGATTTAAAACGCAAGGAAGACGGCGATTGTAGGGTCTGGAGTGGAGACGGTTGATGTCCTCAAAGAAGCGCCAATATTCAAACTGGACTTCTAGATTTAAATAAAATGAAATAAAAAAGTTAATAGAAGTCTAATTACATTTCTTTCTTTTTTCCAAAAGAGAAAACAAAAAGTACATTGAAAAACAGACAAAATCTGATGTAGTTAGATTCGGTGAACTTGCGTGGGGGATTTGTTAGTTTATTTAAGACAATGCATTTTTATACACCTTCATTTATTGTTCTAAAAAACTGGCATTTATTTCACATAAAAAAACTCCAAAAAACAATGCACCCACATAACCCACTTTCTCAAAACTTTATATTATTGTTTAAAATCATTAACAATTCTTTTAAAATATCAGGGAAGAAATAAAAATTGATTCCAATTAAAAAATTATAATAATAAAGGAAAGAGATGCTTAATCTCTAGAGCAAGCATCACCCATCAAGAATGTGACATTTAAAGAGACCTTACCTATTTGAATTTCACTTCGTTTTCCAACCACGATCACCAGATACCACCAAGAATCAAATATTTTATCACATTTCACACTTAACAATATCCATTTCAGTATAATTTTTGGAAAATGCTCTAATCTTTGCCCTTTTTATGAACATGACCTTGAATATTCCAAGGGTTGACATTCGACATTAGTGTTTGTTAGTATACAGTACATATTAACCCATCGAACTTGTCAGTCTTTGATTTAGAGTTGCACCTGACCTAGTGTGGGAATCTCTACGCTTTGCTATTATTCCAACTCTGCTTTCTCTATTTGGACCATATCGAGTTCTGGACAAATATCGTACTGGTATACACAGGGTTGGCTTTATTTTAAACAAAGTGACAAACCAATGTTAAAGACGTCTGTAGTCGACATATGTGAATGCAGAGCAAGTGTAGGATTCACTACGCTTAGCTTATTTCAAGAAAAATACAGAGAAAAATACCAGAAAAACACTAAATATATCACCATCATTTCAGTGCAAGTCAACAGTCACAGTAAATAAAAAAAAAAAAAAAACAAAATGCATTGAATCTCGAACAGAAAAAATTGGAGTTTACGAATTTTTGTTGTATCTTAAGTTGGAACAAGATATATTACAACAAACACTAGTATCGGTCAAGTGTGAATCAACGTCGGAGATCATTATCCTAGTAAACACAATACATGCGACTTCCTATTACATGATTATTTCTATAATAAAGTCAATATTATTACAGTAATAATGACTTTTTCAGCAGTTAGCAGTAGCATAGATTGCTTAATCTACGATAATGATCTCATCGATTCACATTTGGCCAATAGTGGCAAATATGAACCAATTCCTCCATGTTTTACTAAGGTCTGCTGCTGACAATGAACAACATGCCTTTCTAATGACAGACACAAAAAATGTGTACTTGGAATCAGACTGTTGTTCCTATTTGTTAAGTTATAGGGCAAGGTAACACCACAACCTACTTTGTTTATTCTCCTGTCTTGTTTATATTTTCTACACATGTAAATATTTTTTTTCCTCATTTGCTCAAGTGTTAGAAATGTACGCAAATACATATACCAACATGCCAAATAGCAGTCCTTTGACTTTGGGATTTGATTCTTGGTCAAGCGTCACAAACAGTATGATCTACCTGTATATGAAATACCAACAGTATAAAAATAGTAACAGGCATCTATGACTATAAAGATACAAGTTGGACAAAATATTTTACATGTTCTTGCTTTGTGTCAAGTTTCACCAAAATTCTTTTTAAAAGGTTCTGTACTTTCAAGAAAGAATCGATGAAGTCAAATCTCCCTTTCATAATGTAAGACACCTAGACACCTTCACACCATGGAGATATTGAGATGGTATCAATCTTCAAAAATGTGACCTTGAGTCAAGGTTAAAGGTCGCCAACCATTGAACGCGACATGTCGCCTAGATTGATTGATTGATTATTGTTTAACGTCTACTCAGCAATATTTCAGCTATATCAAGACGAGAACAAGTTTGTTAATAAATAATCACTTTGGGGTATGGAAAGGGCCATGGGACGGGAAATTCTGACTGCCACTGGAAAAGTAGGGTGAAATCGTCAAGGGCGGGGAATTTAGCCTGGTAGCCTCTCACCTACGGACCACCCCAAAAAGAGCTTGCTACAAGGGTTTTTTAACGTGCAGGAAGCGTGGCATTTCTTCCAACACGTGGACCTGAGTTTACATCCCATCCGAAAGATGGGTTGTGTATTTATTAATCACGCACAATCACGGATTGGGTCCTATTTCTATATCCCGGGACCCTCGGGGTCAGCCTCCGTTTAGGATGGGTCACACCCCGCAAACCGGAGATACTAGATCCTATTTCTATATCCCGGGGTTCCCTCGGGATCCTCTGTTAGGAAGACTCATACTCCAATGTCGCCTAGAAGTAATATATCCACATGACAAATACCAAAAGCCTACCTCAATTCTTAGTCCGAATGTGACACTGAGGTCAAAGGTCACCAACGTGACACGGGCCATGTTGCTTTGATTGGACCTCTTCACATGCCAACTATTAAGATCTTATCTCAAAAGTCCGAACTCAATTGCAATTTCAAAAATATGAATGTGATCCAGAGGTCAAGGTCAAAGGTTACCAGCCATGGTATGGAATATGTCGCCTTGAGGTGTTCTATCCACATGCCAAATATCAAAAGGCTATCTGAAAAGATTGATTGACATGGGGTTTAACTTCACTTGCAGCAGTATTTCAGCTATTTCATGACGTTATGTTTTAGTGGTGGAGAAAGACGGAGTGCCCGGAGCAAACCACGGACCTTTAGCAGGTAACTGACATACCTTATCACTAATGATTGTAAGTGGAGTGCACCCTTTTTGTAATGTACAAAGCGGTGGGCAGACTACAGTGGTTGTATGGGT